>NJDD01002545.1:53378-77110 GCA_002245505.1 Calephelis nemesis
AATAGACTAGGACAAGATTTTAACTTGGACATATTTAATACTAAACCTCAGGTGGTCAGAAAGTTGTTGGGTGCAGATTTTTTTGGTAATAATGTGTAATATAATTAACTATATTTATGTTGTAATTTATTTAATTTTATAAAAGCATACTTATTACCTTGTTGGCTCAATATGTTGTAAATAAGTGCAAAATAATCTCGTTTATTGTTAGTTAAAGTGTCTTTTATAAGTGGAAATTTGTTATTGGCTAAAAACCTCTATTGTTAAGTGTAATATTAATTGATACATAGCTGTTAATTTCCCTAAGAATGAATAAATAAATAAATAAATAAATAAATAAAAAACAATATATATATATATACACCATACCATATATATATATGTATATGTGTCAAACATATAACCTCCTCCTTTTTTAAAGTCAATCAGCAAAAAGTTGGCGCAATGGCTGTTGAATATCACTTGTTTTTTGAAATACTGTTATAAAATTTTATTACGTTGAGAGTGGATAATCTCCAGGCATTTGTATACACCATATAAATGACAACGTAACTAAAAATGAAACCATGGATTCTGTACACGATAGACATGCATATGTAGTTGGAATTTTGTGTCGGAAATTTCATGAAAATTTTCAAAAACTTTTGTAATAATTTATGTTGATTTCACTATTATTTCATTAATACTATCTAACGCAACTTGGTTTTTATTAAATGTCAAATAAATAACACATTTTTACTAAAAACAGCAATGTAATAAAACAGCGTATTAGGTCGGCACTTCAGCTCACAACGCGCGGCTTAATGCATATACTTTGTTCGCTATACATTGCGGGCTGAAAAACTGCTAAATATTTAACCACTTGTTTTCGACAAATACAGTAAAAGAAATTTTGAAGTCTGATACGTAATTAAACTACCACAGAAGTTTTCGTTACGGTGTCAAATACACCCTGTTTACATGTTTATTTTAACATGGGTAATTGTTCTAACTTACAGATTTACGTCATGTGTTACTACATTGAATGCTCATCAGCTTTAATAGAAGAGATAGATCGGGACTATGAAATGTTCAACTATCTACCACAATCTTGCCATAAAGTTATCGATAATTGGGTCAAACAAAGTATTTTCTTTGAGTCTTTCTGGTCCGTTGCCACTTTTAGCGTGGATATTATTTTCCCCATTATTGCAGTAGTTTCAAACATACACAGCTTATTTTTTAGTGACAACCCTACAAGATATATGATACATGATACAGTGATACCTTTTCTACCTGTCGAAAAAAGGCTGGAGTCACCGTTTTATGAAATCATGTTTGTCTACATGCTCCTTGCAGCGTCTTTCGCCTGGATAAGTTTTACTGGCTACGAAGGCTTTATGGGTTTAACGGCATATCATGCTTATCTGAAAATGGATGTTTACTGCCATCGCTTTAAAGAGGCTTTGAAAGAGATAAATCCAGCATTAAGGGCTCAACAAATAAGGATTGTGATAACGGAACAAGAAAGACTGTTCAAGTTAGTACGAGATTTTTTTAAATCTTTTGCATTTATGTTTCATAGTTTATAACATTGACATTGGTAAAACTTTAAATATTCATTTATATTGAAAAAACACTTGTACTTTTTACGTATTAATTAAAATGTACTATTATATAAACAGCTTATCAGTTTCCATTGTACAGATTCATTAGTTCCGTCATTTTAAAAACCTATGAACATAAACATTTTGTGTATGTGTGTGTGAGTTGTGCGTGTGTGTCTCTATGTGTCTACGTGTCTGTGGCATCGCACTTCTTTAGCGGATGGGCGGATTTTGATGCAGTTTTTTTTATTTTCGGCTCATTCGGAAACATCGGAACGGATCTATTGATTGTGGACTAACGCGATTAGCTTTAATTCAACCTCTTCATATTTCTTATTTATTTGCTGACATGGACGTGATGAATCTGGAAAATGGTTAATGGGTCAAAGTTTAATATTACGGTATTAGATAAGTTTAGTAATTTTTGCTTACTTACGCAGGAGGCTGACCATCTAGACTCAGGTTGACAACGCACCATTAGGTACCACATTTGGCGTCTATAGGCGACGGCATTTCTAACCATCAGAAAATCCATCTGATTGTTGTCTCCCTATAACATAAAAAAAAGTTTTTCTGAAGCACATCAGAAACAGAGGTGTTATAAGTTTAACTAAGGTTGCAGAGAGAATGGACTCATCTGGAATATCGGTATTGGCGTATCAGGGGAGCAGATCACTTGCAAAGAAACTATTTTATCAAAGTAAAAGTAATGGGACAAGTCCCGTATGATAAAAGCTTGGAATGGATAACGGTGCCAAATCCTACTCAAAGCCTTCGAGATATCAAGAAAAACAGCTAATGTTTCTTCCGGTCCAACCACTTTATATGTAGGCAGAATGCACAAGGAGATCACCGAGAATGTCACTGTCTTCCAGGTCACAATATCAATGCCTGTTACACTCCATATTCTTGCCGATCATGAAAGTAATCGAAATTACCCTATCGTTGTTAGAGTCGGCACAACTTACTTTACCCCGTGTTGGTCCGGGCTCCTTTGTAGAATAGACCATCTGCCTTCCTGTGCCAGGCAGCTTGTAAAAGGCGAGCATAGGCTTGCCTTCACTCACACCGTGGCATCTGACTAGGTGGTAGTTTCGCAGCGACTTACCCGGATTGGTACCACCGCCTTACCTATTCCTGCCGCCATAACATCATGACGTGTTCCGGTTCGGAGGGTAAGGTAGCCGATAAACTTACTTTTGCTCGAGGCCTAACATCCGGGCCTCTGGTTGGCAACGCACCATTACCAGCTTTGGTGTCTCTAGGCGGCGGGAATTTCTTACCATCAGGAAATCCGTCTGCTTGTTTGCCTTCCAATATCATAAAAAAAAGAACTTCGGTATGAGTTGTACGTTAACTCTAGTATCCATAATCTATAAACTTTACCAGCACTAAGAGAAAGCCTAAACAGATGTATCAAACTTTGAGACAACACTGACTCACAGTTCTTTCAAACTATAGCGAAAATACCATCGAGACCGCTGCCTATTCACATCAACACTGCGGAGTACAAAGAGAAACCCTTTCGAGAAATGCGAGTCTGTTTCATGACGTAGCGGCAATGATGTGGTAATGTTGATTCTAAACCAACAACGTCAAGACAAAAATTTTTGACTAAAAGAGAAGCAAGATGGTCTACTTTCTCTTTAGCAGTATGAACCAGAGACCCATCTGGCTTAAAGAGTAGAGGGAGTTGTAAACAACAGAATCTACTTTCAATGCCCTTCGCCAATGACCAAAAGGCCTCACTGATCCTGATGGCGCTTTGTAACTTCCAAATATTCATTTAACTACTGCAGTGGCTTGAGTTTTAGTTGCTTGCTGTAAAAGCGAAACCGCTAGGCTATTTATAAAATAGTAAATTCTAACTAATACGTAAAACTGTTGTAGTGTTTCTTCATTTAGAAAAAAATGTTTTCATTTTATTCAAAAAGCTTTCTCATGAAAACTTTGCTAAATCCATAAGATTGATGTACATAATTAGGTTTTTATGACATAATGTTGTGATTATTTTCTAAGAAGTTAAGAGAATGGACGTTATTTTTTTTATTACAGATTCGTTGATGATTTTCAAAATACCTTTCAAGTGTATTTGTTTGTGGTTCTATTCAGTACATTAATACAAATTGGATCCGCAATGTTTTATGTCACAGAGGTAAAAGACATCCTAGTTTACATACGAGTACATACTTAACTTCACGCAGAATATACACCAGTATTGTAAAAAAGTAATAGACGTAATTTTTGCTCAACTTTTTATACTCTAGTAAAATACCTAAAAATACGCAATGCGCGAGCGGCGGCCAACCCCTCCGCCCATCCCTTCCACCCCGCTTTTGAGCTGTAGAGTGTCCATAAGTTACGTCAAAATTAACATAAATTTTAGGTCCTTATAACTTTGACATTTTTTAGCTTTCTTTAATAATTTATGACACGAATAAGTTATTTTACCTATTACGTTTGCCACATCTGATTTTTTCTGGTAAATAAAAAATATTGGTGTAGAGTGGTAGGCAGTAGGTATTTATAAGGTTATCTATTGTCACATTCTATGAGGTTCTTTGTCATTTTGAAAATAAAATTGCCTGATGGTGTAAGTGCATTGTGGAATGATTCGAAATGGTTAAATTATTGTATGAGTAATTATAAATAAATAATAGTCTTTGAAAAACGAACTAAATCGCTTTTAAATCTATCATACAGAAAATATAGCTCAAAAGATTCAACTCGTACAAAATTATTTTCCATTTTAATTTTATTTCTTGAATAATTCTTGTCCTCGGCCTTTGCTACGTGTATAAAGCTCGTATTCAATACAACCCTTTAAAGTGGGTTAAAACCGTTACGTGAAAACGTAGAAACCAACGAAGCTAATGAGCGCTCCTTACAATAGAACTGAAACGTTTTTTGTCTTACGACTAAAGTCTAAGGTAAAGGTAGATAAATATTTTTTTTGTTTATCACAGTTTTATAATTCGATACTCCTACAAAACCTTACCACGAAAAAGTATCTTCATGCTCATATCCACGAAGAGGTAGGAAGAGGCACAACCAGGGCACCCACGACTAGCCGAAGATACTAAGTACCACAATGTGTTAGGTGGCAAGCTTATTGCCAACCGGGCACATGTCCTGTCAAGAACAATATTTTTTTTATTAGAAAATTGGAAAAACCCAATTTTATTTTTGTTGCCCGACCGGAATTCCGACCTCACGCAGTCAAGTCCAACAACTGAACCGCTAGACTAAACATGCGAAATTACAAATTTACATAGAGAAATATAGAAAAATACAGAAGTAGGTACCAAGTTTGTTGATATGAAACTACGATCTTATTTCTTATTTGATTAATTGATAATTTTATTTTTTCATTTAAGAAATTTTATTTCTTTTTTATTTAAGAATTTATTCAATTCGAATAACTTGAAAACAACTTTGAAGATGGATGGTGAATTGTGCCCATTTTTATTTGGTTACGTGCGCTGCATGTAAAGAGATGGCTACATTCAGTGTGTAATGTGGAACACTGAATGTCCTCTTTTAAATTGTTACATGTTATTGCAAATAATAACAACTGAATTTCACACGCATATTCATTCGCCTTGAGTGGTGCAAAGTTCTGCTAATCTCCGCAAAATGTTAACAATGGGACGTAAAAGTGACAAAATGACAAAAAAGCTTGTTTAAAACAAAGTGTCGAAGAGAAAACATGCTTACTATATATTTTTTAATCTTGTGAATATTGTTGCGGCCAATTTCCGAAACACCAGACAATTTCGATCTACGATTACTACACGTCGACATACGACAGCACAAAATCTTAATCGAACTCACGTAAGACATGTTACGGTTTTTAAATCGAACTCATGTTACATTTAGATTTCTGAACTGAACTCATGTAAGATTTCTAAGTCAAGCCTATGTTAAATATTTGTTATAAAAAGTAAAATCGTGGATTAAAATTAACTGGCGTTTCGGAAACTGGCCGTTATAGTGTAATTGCGTAGTTACCAAGATTATAATTTTTATTTTCAGAGTCAACAATTTGACATAAGGTACACTATTTTTTTGTTTGGATCAATTATGATACTATACGCTCCTTGTAGATATTCGACAGACTTAACTTTCAAGGTAAGCGTAATGGACATTGATGTGCATACTAGCGATAAGGATGCGCAGCACGTTAGGTTTAGGCAGCCGCATAAATACGGTTTTCTGATCAGGTTTTCTAATCAGGAATTCAGTCTAAAAATTTCGTAAGAATGACGCAAATCGAAAACAAATTCCGTGATTCACTCAGAGAACAACGGAATAAATCCAACTCGCTTATTACTTGATCGAAAGTGCAGCACTAATAATTTTAAGCGAACAAAATATTTGCCTACTAATGCCGCCGACTAATGCTCTAACCATAAGCTGGCTGAGCATTCTGCTCGGTCCAAAATGATCCGGTGAAGTTTTAAAAACCGCGAGGTTAACAACATTAGCGACAACAAAAAAATAACACTGCCATGTTCAAACAGTCTTTTACTAAGGAGTATTTATATTCCTTGTTGGTATTAATGCTCAAATTTTAGGAATATTTATTACTTGTGGTACGTAGTGGTATTACTTGTGTAGCGCAGATCGTATACTGCTGAATATTAATATTGATAAATTAAATAGTGACAACTGACTAGTTTTACAATACATTAAACAACTCATTCTTTAAATACCTTAACTTTAACCTTACCTTTAATATTAAAGTTTAAACTTCTGCCAGTGCAACCAGTTAATTTAATTTTACTTTTTTTTCAATTTGTTCTCGATCATGATTTGCTAATCATTAATGATAACTACATGGCTAGTCATTAGAAACGGCTGACAAGTTTTACGCGAGTGGATGGGAGAATATAAGTTGCATAAGCACGAGACGAACCGTCGCATTCGTAATGGCCAGAGCGCAGGTGAGTTTTTCCTCAAATTTAAGTAAACATTTTAAAAAATCATGAGAGCTATTTATGCAGAAGTCATTTCTAAAATGGGTTATAGGAACGCTTTAGAAACATTTTATATCAATTGCTGTAAGTTTTGGTGTATTTTCAGAGGAGAAAAACGAGCAAGTGGGTCATTTAATGGAAAATGATCACCGCTGCCCACTGACATCGGCAAAGCCAGGAGTATCACAGATGCGTTGCCAAACTTTAGGGAATGAGTACGCTTTTTTCTTGAAGGTTCCCAAGTCATAGTCGTTTGGAAATACCGCCCTCGGTAACCGATTCCAGAAAGGTGTTGTGCGGGGTAAGAAATGTCGGGATCGCACAGTTGTAGATCACCACGCATCATGATACCTTAAACTCTGACGCGACATCCGAAAGTGACCCACATTCCAAACGACACAGAATGTGACAAACCTAACTAACGTTCTCACCGCCCACGTCCGCGACTAGCACACGAATAAAGGAAGAGCTCGGGAAACAATATAAATTTTAACGTTCTTTATATGTGACCCTACCTTAAGTTCCCACCTCCCACCTCCGCGACCAGACCATAACAGACAGCTACTAATTTAGTAATTTAGTGGTTTTACTTAGTTACTAATTTAGTAGCTGTCTGTTGTGCAGTGTGTGGTCTAACGTTGTCGTCAAGCAAATGGGACGGAGAGAGATAGAACATTCGCTGTTGTTTGGCATCTTTGACATCTGCTTCCATTTTCCAGCCTTTAATTTTTTCATTGTCGACTTGGGCCTCCAGCCGGCCAGAGGCTTGTTTAGCTGGTCTAAATTTCCAGAACAAAAACATTTGAACCTAAACGCGATGCATATGCTTTTGCGATAAGGTCAATAATTTGCCTTCGAGCCGTTTTGGCAGCACAGGTGCCACGATGGAACTCGTACTCGAAAATAACTCTACATTTCAAGTTTTCCGTTTCGTAAACTCACAAACAGAAGAAACAGGAGAGCAACCAAATTAATGATGAATGTGTGATTGAAGGGACCAGTACAACAAAACGCTAATTTCATATGTTAGGACCTAACATTAATAACAAGTTAACTCCCATGTTGGTTCGGGTCTCGCGTGAAGGCATTTCTAGTGAGTTCGTTAATGGCGAGCAAAACTTAAATGGGTTATAAACCACAGGTTGCAGAGTGCAGTGTTGCAATTTTTCTGAATAGGGATAGGTTTAGGTAAAACGCTACAGCAGCAGGAGTATGTAACCACAATAGGTAAAAAAATGAATACAAATTCCTGCCGCCATAATAACAGTGTCATGTTCCAGCCCGGAGGGCAGGGTAGTCGATAGACTTGCACAATTGGGCTAGCATCTTGGTCACATGACAGCGACGCATGTAGAAAATCGATGGCTATATGGATAATCGATGGATGATTATCTTTTAACATCAGGATAGCCGTGTGCTTGTTTGCTACCTTACCACACAAAAAAAGTACAGTTTTTGATAATAAAAAAAATACGTCTTTACATTCAAGATATTATGGCTTTGAGTAATCAAGAGATACGGTAGTAGAAAAAAAAAATGGTTGTCTGTAAAGTCGGTTTTACGGGCGAATATTTAACGTGACAACGTCTTTTTTGTGGGAGAGAGACGCAAGGCATTCGCCCGTCCCGCGGGCCTCTCTCTCTCGTACGGTGACTCATCGTACACGTGACGTGACGTGAGCGGGAGTTACACTTTTTCAAGATTGACTCTGAGCCACAACCTAATTCAAGACGTTGTCACGTCAAAAGTGTAATAAAATCTTTTTTTTTTTTTTGATAAAACATAATCAATAAAATTGATCTATTTCACAGGTTCCCATAGAAATAACAACGTTCAAGATAATACGATTTGATATGGACCTCTTTGTTTCTGTAAGTTGTCGTTTTATAATTAAACTAATAGGTACCGTGTTTTAGCTAAGCGAAATCAGTTGATCCTATCCGATCCTTACTAGATTGCTTTGTAAAGGTCGAATTTTTATGGTATGCTTTAAGTTTGGTAAATTAAAGTAGCTTTAACGAAATTTAGGTAGTCGTGACTTTCAGGTATCAGGTAACTGAGGTGTGATTGACCAATAGTGAAATAAAATTAAAAAACTTTGTATTTGACAGGTGCTCTTTTCATTCTTTTGACAAAATTTAGTAGTTCTATACACTTTGTATGAAGGAATCTTAAATATAATTAAAAAATATGTCTGGGCGACTAAACTGGGCATCACAAACGTGAGTTGGTAAAAATCTTATATAGTTATCTTAACAACATTTGGCTAGCGGATACTCTGCGTTCCAAGAAATGTTACAAATTTTTGTCCCGTTTACTTACTCTACCGTGGAAGAGGAAAAAAAAATAATGAAAACTTGGTTATCATAAAATACGTGCTGTCAGGATATTGTTTATTTCTTTTTTGTTTATTAAGGAGTACACACATGCCTATATCAACAACTGTAATTTTTATTAATAATAATAGTTTTAGGTAAATCTAAAAACAGAAATGTAATATCGTATTTTTATTTTTTATTTTTTTAGCACTTGCCCTGTGCGTGGGATAAATTTCTATAAATCTTAAAGAAAGAAAAAATTTCGCCCCAGACAGGATTTGAACCTGTAACCTTTCATCTCAAGCCGACGAATGCTCTAACCAATTGAGCTACTGAGGATTCAAGTCCCGTGGCGAAATTTTTAATTCCTTTCTAACCCGTTAACGCGGGTAGTTATGTCCTACAGATACACAATTCTGAGTACCCACCAAATGAGTTCATCACCGATGAAATTCACATTTTTAGAATGGACATAACTTTCGTTTCTTGCAAGAAACGTGAACAGAATTGTGTATCTGTAGGACATAACTACCCGCGTTAACGGGTTAGAAAGGAATTAAAAATTTCGCCACGGGACTTGAATCCTCAGTAACTCAATTGGTTAGAGCATTCGTCGGCTTGAGATGAAAGGTTACAGGTTCAAATCCTGTCTGGGGCGAAAATTTTTTCTTTCTTTAAGATTTATAGAGAAATGTAATAAACTCAAAAATCGAAATTACATTGTGCTTAAACATTAAAATAAAAGTATACTATGAACAATAAAAATGAATTAATTATCATTTATAAAAATACTACAAGGAAAAAAAATAATATTTAAGTACATCAACAGTAGCTTAGCCGCAATTACAACCACCAGAAACAACCAATATCTAGATTTGAATCTAAATATTTGGATTTAATATAACTATATCATATAGGGTATCTAAGAATGCCACTATCAAACTTCTTACTTTTGAGCGGCAATACGTTTTGATATAGATAGTTGTAAATTGTAATTTTTAAATATCACAAGTTTAGTATAAACAACTTTAAAGTGTTATTTCAGATTTTTTAATAACTGCAAAAGCAAATTTAAGGTAATGGGTTATTTGTTGCGACCAGTGTTTCTTTGACAGGGCCATTATACTTAAGAATTTTTCTGTTATAATCCACTCAAACGCACTCATGGAAATTCAAACCAATGTACCGCTAGTCTACAACTTTCTTTGCCCTCAAAAAGTATGTCACTTCTAGCTTAAGTTGTCTTAGGCTTAATTTGGTGCGCTTTGTTAAAAAGGCACTGTATAATACAATATATGGTATTATACTCTTTACCGGCTATTTCTTTACTATCATTTTATATGTATATTTCATTATTTATTTGCTATAGGTATAATAGTCCACCTTAGTATAATAATCAACCTTATGACCAATTAATGTTTGACAGTCTATTTATATTTTTTATTATATATTAAAAAAAGTATCTTCACGCCCATATCCCCGAAGAGGTAGGCATAGGCACAACCAGGGCACCCACAACTAGCCGAAGATGCTAAGTCCCACAATGTGATAGGTGGCAGCCTATCGCCAACCGGGCACATTTCCAATCCCGAGCAACATTTTTTTTATTAGAAAATTGGAAAAATCCAATTTTCTTTTTGTTGGTCGACCCGGAATTCGAACCCGGGACCTCATGCAGTCAAGTCCAACACCCGGACCGCTAGACCACAGAGGCGACAATTTATTATATATTTATTTATATTTTTTTTCATTTGTTTCAGATAATGAAGACGTCTTACTCAATGTATACTTTCTTAAAGTCTTAATCTGATTTAATTTATTTGTAAGATGCTAATGTTCTTCTACAACACCTTCTTTAATTTTATTGTACGAACTATTATTAACATAAATTATTTAAAGCATTTAATCTAGTTGAAACCGTGCAAAATGTGTATAAAAATATACAACTCTGAAAAAACTTCTGTAATAAAGAATAGTATTTAATCATTATTTCATGTCTTTGATGTTTTTAAGTATTTATAAATAAATATATTTTACTAAATTACTCTAAAATTTGTAAGCATTAGTGGAATTTGGGAAGGCTTGTGCGGCTCGTCACGTTCAATGTTACTTGGAAGATTTTCTGCCACAGCAGTGTCAAGGATTTCGAGGAATTGGCAAAATAAAGGTTATTTCTACATTTCTTTTTGATACCTATCAAAGTCAAGATAATCTGAATTTCAAGCAGTTCCGACATCACCTGCGTATTATGCATACGCGTAAGCTAAGAATGGTTTGGTTCTAAAAATAAATGTGGTTTGGACATTGATTCAACACTGCTTTCATCAAAACTCTCTTAGTTTTTATGCTAGCAACTTCTATGAAATTCAAAATTAAAGGTTTTTTTACTGCTTCAAAATAGTGTAAATTTTCCAAGAAAGCTACAAGTTCTTCATTAAACTTTGTTTGTTTTGGATATTTAGACACCATACTTATTTTTTTATTTAGTTATCACTAATTCATCAAAACATCATCATCCATCATTAGATTATTGTGTTATTGGTTAAAAATTTTAAATTTTTACTACTGGTTAAAAACCGACTTTCAGAAAAAAATTATAGAACAAAAGTTTCTTCAAATTAGTCGACCTCCTGACCATTATCATGATTCTTTATTCAAAAAATTTCCACCTCCAAGGAGAGGTGGTATTAACTTCCTGAGCAGCTAATACCGTAGAGTTCACTTTGTAGATGAGCCCCTGCAGAACCTAAATATATTTTTAATAAAATGCGTGCTGCAGCCTGCATGGCAAAATTAAGCCTCTTCGGACTGGACTAGTAGTAAAATTTTAAAGACATATTATTCTAAGAACTCACGGAGCGGTTTTTACCCGCGCCCGAGGTGGTCGTGGCACTGCGAGTTTATTTTAAAACTCACTAGATCGCTAATTTGTACGGTCACATAGCTATCGTGGTTGAAATCATCGCTCGCAAACTTCCACGACTCTACGGGCGGGCGACCGCTGCCGCGGTGGCCGCGTCAATCGCAAACAACCGCGGGCGCTGCGGGTGTACAACGCTTCGTGAAATGTACTCTTACTTGCTATTCTTCTACTCTTATTTGCACACCACAATGTGGTAGAATATGTTGTATTCTTAAATATCTTTATAACAACTTTCAGCACACATATTCCGCAAATAAATCATTTTCATTTCATTTGCATATAAATTTACATTTTACAGAACCGGCCCGCAACCGCCGCAGGCGCGGGTGAAAACCGCTCCGTGAGTTCTTAAACTTAACGTCAAGCCGCGTTTGTTTTATTTTTTTATTCGTGTTATTTATTTGTACAACGGTATTGCTTGGCAGCTTGCAACAAAATAACGCTAAGAAGAAGAAAAAATATAGATATAAAAATAGCGTACTATTAAAAATGTCTTCAGAAACACCAGTTTGACTGACAGCGTCTGAACCGATCCTAATATTTTAGATGAAATAGTATTCTAGTTAGAGCTGGCACTTAAATAAAATTTGCAGCTCACGGTTCAAATCAAATATATTATCCGCTAAGTATCTGAAAAGTTTCCAAATATTGTTGACTCTTTCTCTCTCTTTGACTTTATTAATTAAATTCACAAGACTCTGAAAGCGAGGCCGTTATATTAGAGAGAGCAACGTAAGTAAGTTTAGTAAGTAGACGGGTGAGAAAGAAATTAAAAATTTCGCCACGTGACTTAAATCCTCAGTAGCTCAAATGGTTAGAGCATTCGTCGGCTTGAGACGAAAGGTTAAGGTTCAAATCTTTCTTTTAACTTTACTTGAATAACCGAAGCGAAGCGAGGGCGGGCAGCTAGTTGTTGTATAAAAAAAGAAGATGTTGTTTAACCCTTTGTAAAATTGAATTAAAAAAAACAATACACATCTAACCAAGATTTTAAAGAAAATTAAGGTCTTTTCCAGTCAAGGACTATGTAATTATAATTTCACTCAACTTTCTCCAAGAGTATTGAGAAACAAAAGTACTATGCAACTCCGGCGACTAACTTAAATAGTTACGTAATTTTCTTGCAATTTCAAAATAGACCTTAAGAGAACACTCATTTGAAAAATTCATACTAAGAGATTTAAAAATAATTTTCGGGAAGAATACCCCTGCATAACAATACATATCAATAAAACAATAGTCTCAAATTTCTAAGCAATTGCATTTTTAAATGTCTATTGTGTTCCTTTAATGTTACTACCCGATAATCCGCCAACATAAATACACGTATTACATCGTTTTAAAAATGTGCGCGAGATATGGCGAGCATATCTTCTATTATTAATTGATTCCGCGGCCTCTGTGATTCTCGCCCTCAAGTCACCCAAGCCCTTGATGGGTTTCCCATAAACTTTTTCTTTTATAGCGCCCCAGTAAAATAAGTCCAACGGGTTTGATTCCGGTAAACGAGCTGGCCACGCTGTAGCACCGGCCCATCCACCTACCAGGGTATTCATTGTCTAGTATTTAATTAATATTAAATATTTATAATTTTTTACTTTTTAGCGTTGAATTCGGTTTTTATTAACGCAGTTATTTTTATTTAACACTTTTCAGTTTATTGCTGATCTTATATATTTCAATAAAAATAAAAATTGGGATAGGTGAAAGTAGATAAAAATGTTCATAAAATAGAAATGGAGGAGTATCTTTACGCCCATATACCGGAAGAGGTTGGCAGAGGCACAACCGGGGTACCCACGACTAGCCGAAGACACTAATGCCCGTTTTCACCAACGAATCTTAAAATTTAAGGGTCACCTTTAGATGATTAGGGACACATTCAGATGACACCTAGCAAGAATTTCATTTTCACCAACGTCTAAGTGACACTTATGTTCTTAGGTGTTCCCTAAAACTTACGGGCCCGACTGCTCATTGCTTATCCGTCCCCTAACTTAAGGTGACAGTTATTGTAAAAAGTTAACATACATTTTTCCACATAGAATAGTGATTTGAACCAATTTTAAGAGAATTTAGAAGAAGTTAAAATGGTAGAAATGATCTCCAGTATTTTTTTAACGAATTCGATTTTTTTGTTAGATATAGGCTATCTAAACAAAATGTCAATATTTTGAATTTAAGGATGATAATAATTGATAGGTATTTTATTTTAGCACTTGCCCTGTTTTATGATAGCTAAGTCTTATATTTTGTATGCCACATAAAATTAAAATCTACATAAACCTACAGTACTGACAACATAAAAATAGGTATTAGATTGTACTTTCATGCAACTGTAAATACCTACTAATATATTAAAATATTTTTATGTGAATAAATCAGTGGCACCTGAAAACCAACTCTTGTTTGTGTACTTTGAGACACTTTGCTACAGTCAATTTTTCGTTAACTGTCGCAGATTTAGGCGGCTTCAGGATAGCAACTTGCAGTCGTATAATAAAACGAATTTCAATATACCTAGCCATTGTATCTCGGGAAGGAGAGTTTCTTAGATTTTCCGAGTCACAGGAAGAAATATCAAAAGTGAAATGACAATTTTACAAAATAGCCTGTTACCAATGTAGTTACCAATAAAATATTATTTTTAAAAGTTGTAAGAGAATAAAATTTGTACAGTGACCTAAGTACTCGATCACTATTATTCAAAATAGGCACATGTCTACGTTTAGCTATATTTTGAAGTTGAGATGTCACTTGTCAGCTTGACGTTATGTCAATCGAAACTTAAGGCAAAAGCATGCGCTTTTTTGTGCCTTATGTAAGCATCAAATACATTGAAACATATAATAATCTTGAAGATATGTCACCGAAAGTTAAAAAAACAATGTTTGTGTTCTTTAAATTACTTTTTTATCTAATAATTTCGTTATTTAACGATGAAATTCACTTATCGATTGAGAATCAAATTTTGGTCACACGTATTGTATTAAAGAATCGTCACTTAGTTAAGAGTCACTTAGGGCGGTAACACTTAGCTTGGTGAAAACGAATTTAGGTGCGGGTTGGATTTAGGGGATCTTTTAAACTAAGAGTCACTTAACTAGGGAATCCTTAGGTGTTGGTTGGTGAAATCGGGCATTAGCCCCACAATGTGATAGGTGGTAAGCCTATCGCCAACCAGGCACATAATATCCAATCCCGAGCAACGTTTTTTTTTAATTGGAAAATTTTCTTTTTGTTGCCCAACCTGGGATTCGAACCCGGGACCTCAAGAATTACGTAAATCGGTTCAGAAACCTCGGAGAAATCGGTGCACTTACGCACATAAAAAAATGTACCGACCGAATTGAGAACCTCCTCTTTTTTTGAACTCGGTTAACAAAGTAACAGCTTATTGAAGGCATCTTTGACTTTCGGAAGCAAAAGTAATTAATTTCATGGTGAAATAATCTTCTACTATGCAGCTTTGTTTGTGATTCTTTTTAACATCTTCAGACTTCATAAATAGATATCATTTTAATAAAGGATTGTAAAGTAAAAAAGTGCCTTAAGTTATCTTTTAACAACAACAACGTTTTATAAACGTAATATTTACTGCTATTTTTAGGTGTTTTAATTAACCGGCTCGCTTTAAGATTAATTTTAATTTACTGGCCCGCCATTAGATTTTTTTAATTTACCGGCCCAAAGTCAAAAGAATTTGCCCACCCTTGCTGTAGAGCGAACACGCTTGCTAGCTATTATTTTATCGTCTCGCTTATCCCTAGGCTATGTAACGAAACTCTAGTTGTCTGGTCAAAGTGACAGAATCAGTACCCCGGCACTAAATTCGTGCGTGTAAAACGCCGCGTCGGAGATTGAGTCGTCGTTTTTTCAACGACCGAACTCCGACCTCGAAATACTAAGTAGGATTTACAACTTTGGAGCGCCTTCAGGGTGAAAGCCACCTGTCGGCTGCAACCAAATCTGCTCTTGGGTGACTGCCGCTTTCTAGAACGGGACTTCCCTTGAACTGTTGTTCGGTGACGCTGCCACGCCGCTCTGTTGTGCCGGTGAGGCTGTCACGCCGCAGGCGCGGAATGCAGACAGCAGATACCTCCGGGTTTTCCATCTTAATGTAGTTCGTACAGCCTCCATAGCTCCTCTTTGCAAAGGTCGGACTTGACACTTCGAGGTCCCGGGTTAAATACTCGGGTCGGGCAACAAAAAAAGAGAACATTGTCCGGGATGTGCCCCATTGGTGTTATGGAACTTAGTGTCTTTGGCTAGATATGAGTGTCCTCGTTGTGCCTGTGCCTACCTCTTTCACAATGAGGGCATGAAGATACTTTTTTTTGTAATTTTAGTTAGGAATACGCCAGGTGGCGTACTACGATAAACATCACCTTATTAAATATCTCGTAAAAAATATTGTTTCAATATGTTTTTATAAGTATAATAAATAACAAAAAATATCATGTGGTGGTGTGGAGGTGATATAATAAATAACAAAAAATATCATGTGGTGGTGTGGAGGTGATATAATAGTACTTGTAATTGTTTTTGCAAAAAGTCAAGATTTATGAATACGTGAAACATGAATAGTGAAGTTCAGTACTTCGACTTAGCGATCTTTCGAAGTTCCGTACGTCGATTTCATGAAGATTTTCAATACAATACTTCGTCATACCATGCTGTCGAAGTAACGTACATCGAACTGATGAACATTATGAATACAGTACATCGACATTTTAAACTTCGATATTCCGTAGTGCAGTCCTAATTCGTCTTGTGATGTGCTAAAAACCGAGGCGACCGCTTCCTTTTCTGTCTTCCTAACTTGAGTCCTCATTTTATCGTTTGATAGCATGATAAATTAATCTTCTAGTGAAATACAAATTTTTCAGTATGTCGAAAATTTGAGTGGGTGTGTAACCACATCGATGCCAGCTGCAAGGGATTAATTAAGTTCCCGGTTGTTAATAGATAAGTCACCCATCATGTTAAAGGACTAAGTACAGAGTAACTTCGACTAATCGTTACTTACCTGGTTGTACCTCTACCTCACTCTTCCAGAATGTCCTCGTTCAAATACTTACTATTTACCTTTATGTAACAAAATCAAAAGAACGGAAACTATGAACTATGAAGGCGGTCTGGCGTCTATATAATTTGCTAATAAAAAAAAATATTTTTGCCTGTTATAAGTATTTTTTTTACCTTAATTCTATTCAAGTTAAGGTTAAATTACTTTATATTATTACTTTTTGCTACCGCATATAATTTTACCATTGGTTCTAAACAATTCTGCCGGGTGTACCTACCTCGAATTAAAACGTTCGAACTTCAGTACTCCGACATAGCGATCTTTCGAAGTTCTGTACGTCGATTTCATGAAGATTCTCAAAACAATACTTCGTCACACCGTACTGTCGAAGTAACGTACATCGAACTGACGAACATTATGAATACAGTACATCGACATTTCAAACTTCCTAGAAGCCATTGCTGTCTCTTATCATAAAGTGAGTCGAATGTTTATTAGATATTTCCCAAAAACTGTTTTTGTCACATTTATTTTAGTTACCGTTCTCAGGAAATAATTTCAACGCCAATTGTCATCATGTCGTACGCTGATACTCTGTACGCCGCCGGATGCAATAAATTACAAGAACTATCAAGGAGGTAAATCTGAAAAATGATTGCTACTTACAATTTTCGAAGAAGATCGAAGACAAAACAAAATCACTGCGACTACGGAACAATATTTAAACGCTTTAATTTACGTATATACAAAAATATCAACCAACATTTTAAATTATATTGGATCAATTCAAAGATCAAATTCAAGGACATTATATTGGCGAGTATACTGAGATAGTATATTGAGGCGAAATTCGGATAAACTACATAGCTTCACCAAGCAGATTAAGTTTCATTAATTTTTTTTGGAATGACTAATGTGTTGCCAACGGGCTTTAACTTATTTAAATTACAGATTTAGTTTCTGCAGTGTAAAACTCTATAAAATTGACCTCACGGCGTTAGATGCTTTTGTTTAGGGTTTTGAATCACCATTTTAGTGGATTTCAAAGTAAAGTTCGGCAATGGACACATATCAACTAATTTGACGAAACTTTACATTATTTTCCATAAGTCAATTTAGTTCTACATTGTTTTACGTAAGTCAATATAATCCAAGCTATAAAGGTTTTCACCTCCGAATTTTTTAGAAGTTTCCGAAGTTATACGCAATTGAAAATTGGCATTTTTTGTGAAAAAAAAAACACGTTTTTAACCGAGTTTTTAGAATGGAATAAAGGCAAAAAATTAGGCAATAATCCAGACAATGTTTTAACTGTTATCTATCCCACCAAACGTAAACACCTAAAAAAATCAATAATAAGTTTTACTCTGAATAAAAAAAAAACAATATTTAAATGATAACTACGATAAAAATCAGTTCACACCCAGATTTGTTTGAATAGTTCAAAGTAAAAAGGAAATTAGTTGCATGTGGAATACTTTGCTAAGCATAAAATATGATGATTACGATTTAAGTCTAGACGAACAGTTAATCTTAGAAATAAAAGTCGAGCAATTACTAATGAACTTAACTCCGATTGAATCTGGACCAATTGAAATCGAAGTTGAACAAAACAGTTTACAAATAAAGTAATATTCTAATATTAATAAGACGTACATTTAACGTTGCTGTCAATAGAGAAATCAAAACATATGGTACCCCTCACTGGTGCTGCCCCTAGCGGATCTTTTTTTTAATCTTCCCAGGAAAAAGGCTAATTATAATGTTTAAAGAAAGAACCTATAAAAATCTTCGTAGTGACAAAAAATCGCAAAAAAATACCAATATCCGCCCGCCCGCGACTCCCGTCCGCACGGATATTGGTCTAAAACTGAAAAATTAAGATTTAATTATTTTTCTTCATGTTTTTTCAGGGTGAAAGGTATCCCATTTTATGCCCAGGATACTAAGGTATTATACCAAGTTTCATCGAAATTGAACCGTTAGTTTTCACGTGATGCCTGAACATACAGTCAGACAGACAGACAAAAAAATTTTTAATCACATATTTGGTTTTGTATCGATCCAGTAACACCCCCTGCTATTTATTTTTTCAATATTTTCAACGTACCCTTTCAATTGACCCTTCTACAGATTCATTATATGTATAGATTTATATAATGATTTATATGACTTGTGTTTTAAATAGGTACTTACGTGACAAAATAATTAAAATCAAAGACCGTTTTCAGCAGTTTTACTGCTTTTAAATTATTAATATTATTGAATAAATGTAAATATATACACATATATATAACATATTAACACATATAATATTACATATTTACACATATTTTATATTGCTTAAATATTTTATGGAATGAAAAAACGTATATTTGTCCTTGTAAAAATATTTGTGATTAATGTAGATATTATGTATATATTCAACTATGTAATGTTTATTTTTTTGTTCATTACTTAGACAGACTCTTATTAATATGAGTTAAAGAAAATTTCAAACTTATGTTATAAAAAGTAACGCTGACGTCTCTTTTGAGAAAGGGAAATCATATAAAATCTTACAATATTTATTAAAATTCTCTTAAAATAAACATTTTATTATTAAATCCGACAGCACTCAACGTATTAGAATAGAAGGTACATTTCATGATATAAAAATAAAAAACCTCCGACCTTTTCAATTCCATTTTTTGCAACTACTACAAAAAGGAGTGTCGTATTTCGTACTAGAGTGAAAAGAAAATAGCCAGTAAAGTTACACATGGGGCCTAAGATCTTGGTCATAAGATTGATATTTTGATGATTGAAGTGAAAATTTCTTTAGCGGCGTTGCGCACTTTTGGAATGGGTAAAAACTTCTAAACTCGCGTAAGGTCACGTGACCTGATCGAAAAATTCGCAAGTAAGTAAACAGCCTGCATAGGAGAGGAAATATCCAGCTCTCTTTCACCGGCGCGGCGAAAATATATGCCTGCGCCTGCTTTTTTGTTAAGACGGCGCAGGGCACTTGCGCGAATGTTTTTGTTGTAATGTTTATGTAGGACAGCGCAATAAATGAATATTGTATTCTACCACATAAACGATAAAAGTTTGTCTACTTGGTACAATTTGCTGGCAGGTGCCCTATTAGGTGGAATATTGTCGCCACTTCTTTTTTGTGTAGTCTTAAATTTGATTATGACATTTTTGAGAAGTTTACATCAACTGTACGCAATATATAACATATATTGACTTACAAATTTAAACTCATTCCGACTTAAATAATATCAACTAAGACTTTCGTCGAATCAATGAAGACCCAAACATTGATTAGTTAAACTGTTTTGGTATTACCGTCAACCCTAAAAAATGCCAAGCCCTAATTGTTAGTAGTGTTTACGTGTTCCAAAATAGACTGGAGCTTGATTTCACCTATAGGCTTTAATAACACCAACATCTCTTCAAGGTCAATTCAACAAGGTCTCCACAAAATACTGATTTGTACTGAAAGGTTAATGTTGTTATTCGCTCTAGCATCACATTGTTTTTACTCATTGCGACTAAAATTTAAAAAAAACTTAAATGGCTTCTTATTTGCCATCGCTGTCAATTGAGAATAATACGTACCCTGTTTAATATTTTTTACAATCGTCATAGTGGGGTATGACATGTACATTACAGGCTTATTCATAAACGTTGTTTAACTTTTAATCACCAATTTAAGTAATGTTTAAAAAAATTCTTATTCTTAAACGCTATTTAGAGTTAATCATTTGTTTAAATATACTCTTAAATAGCTGTCACTTTAAGCAACCTCGGACCCTTGTTTAAAATTTTTTAATCAACAAAATGGCTGACTAAATTTCAAACAGCTGATTTTATGCGCATTGACAAAATGCAACAACTAGCCATTTACTATGGCTTATTTGTGTATTCTTATGTTTTTTTTATAATACACGCATTGAAATATTTTGATTTCGTTGAAGTGTGGATAAAATTGGACGGGATATGGTGGATTTTGGAACAATATAGGACTGTAATAACATGTTCTATCATGGAGATGACCAATGACTCCTACGAAGAAACGAATAGTTTTTCAGAGCATTCTGTTATGATATTGGAAGCATAAAAGTAGACAGATTTTCTGATTGTGAGAATTTCACGCCGCCTAGAGACACCAAAGGTGGCATTGGTGAGATCCCGACCTGAGGCTGGAATGTCAAGCCATGAGCAGAAGTAAGTTTACCGGCTACTTTACTCTTCGAACCGGAACAATGAACAAACAGCAAGCGCTGACGTTATGGCGGTAGGAATATGTAAGGCGGTGGTACCGATCCGGGTGAGTTGCTGCGAAATTCACCTCCTAGTAAGTAGTCACGGTGCTAGTGACGGTAAGCCTATGCTCGATTTTTACGCGCTGTTTAACTCCTGTTAGATGGTAGATGGTCTATTCTACAAAGGAACTTGAGCCAACACGGTGGAAAATATTACAGAAATGACATCATTTTATATTTAGCTTAGTAACATAATGTAGATGCATTAAAAAAAATATTTTTGAAATGCAGTGTATCAGTTCAAACGTTTTGTGTCTATGTTGCATCAACTTTATTTACTCTAATAAATTTAATTTTATTGTAGTACAATATGTACGAGTATTTTATTGTAGAAATATAAATACTATTTAGCAAGAGGTTATAGATGTCCGACACTGTATTCAGAAACAACGATGTTGATAACGGATGACAATTGTTCAATCCACTTTTAGCAAAAGAAATACGCATACAGCCACATTTCTACCAAAACCTACCAAGTTAAACAGTATTTAACTAAGCATTGTCAAAATGAACTTTATGAATAACAAATTTTAAAGCAATGCTTAAGGCTTAATCAAATGATTAGTTAAGCAATGCTTTGGAGGTCACTTAACTATTTTTTATGAATAAGGCAGTTAAAATCTAAATTTCAATTACTGCATTTAAAACGTTCTAGATAACTTCGTTCCAATAACAATCCTATTCTTTAAGTACCTTTCTATAGCACTAATTGCATTTTAAAATCGTTTTCTTCTCAATTTGTACGGCTTTGGAATATACTCCCCAATGAAATTAGAAACAGTTCATCAGTGTTATATGTACGTTTTGTCCCGTAACCAGGTTAATAGTCAATTATTTTAATTAGGTTTGGCCAAATTAATCGTCTAGTAGGACGACCCGTTGTGTATATTATATTGTGTAGCAACTGAAGAGTTATTTTCAAAGGCACTAGTCATTACAGTAGATACTAGTTTGTAGGTTTTAGTTAAACAAATCAAGTTAAATGAAATCATTTGGTATTTGCAAATAGAAAATAATAAAGAATATTCCTTAGTAATGAATTTATATATAATTATTATTAAAAAATTTGGGTCTCCAAGGAGCTCCTCCCCGCTCCTTGGTATAAAGCTTTCACGCCAAATGTACTCCCCAGAAACACTCAGTCCCAAGAACTAATACTGCAAACTAATGCAATCAGCAGTGAAGTCTAAATAGAACTGTCACTAATAAAATGAAACCAAATAATGTTGGCTTTATATTGTAAAAATATCAATCATGTCTCCATATTGAGATAAGCGATAAAACTGATTCTAATGAATCTAAAGTAAAACACCGATTTAAACTTTCAGTGCAAAAGCATCAAGTTTAAAAGAAGATTATAAATAACTCCGTACGGAGTTAACACAAAATCTTATGTAAGCAACCCAATTTAAAATAAATTAAAAAGGAGTAACTCGCTTGTCGTCCATAATGGAAAACTCATGTAAGAATAAGAAATGCGGACAATTCACATTTCACAAGGAAAGTCCATTTAATCTCCCCTTAGAAGGATAATAATAGGCCAATCCAGAAAATATCTTGCAGAGGTCCAGTAGGATTGACAGAGTACCGTACAACTATTACATTCACGATCATGTTGATCTTTTTAAAAGAGAGAGGACATATTCCAATATGAAACAGTAATGACCAGGTTGGCAAAAGCCCTCCATAATATCAAACAACCATAGTTGTTCTCCAAAAGTAACCTAAAAAATTAGATTTCAGACATAAGATCACGAGGACCTATAAATATTATAGCCAATGGTAAATGTGGCCATTGTATAGAATTCATATTCAGTTTTGTTGGAACCATTCCGACCCCCAAAGGAGCTCCCCTTAAACCAGACAGCGGAAGCCCAAAGAACACCCAGCGCGCCATCCAACCGCATATCTTGTTCAATTCTAGCATACGGTTTAACGCCAATGTTACCTAGATGGCGGTCTGAATGTGTAGTTCTCTTACTAGTCTGTGGACATGTCGTTGTCTTCATATAAACACTATTATTAATAAATTTCGATTCCTACATTATAATTGAATTAAATTGTATTGTATTAAATTACATTATTAAAATAGAAGGAATAACTATCGTAGCACAAACATTATAATTAGTTATTATAATTAGGATGCCAAAAACATTTAAATAGAATTATTATGGATAGTGAATATAAATATGATATAGTGAAGATATATTTTCTATTGTTGGTGCATATTCACAGAAAATCATAGAAATACAAGATTATAAAAACTCAGATATCTTTATTTAGAGGATATAAAATCTCCTCGAATAAAGATTTTTCTCTAATCACCATACCAATGCCTATGACCAACTTATTTTATTGTGCAGCACAATATTTCACTTGTAATTTAAGCTATTTTTATTTAACAGTTATTTGATAGTCGCCATATTTAATATAATCAAATACATTAGTATTTCCAGATACAATAATTTAATATAATATTATTAGGTAATTATAATATAATGGTATTATTATTTAAATTACTTGCCATATTTTATGTTTAATGAACAATAGTGAAGACCAAAGCAAGAACAAGACCAAGACTGCT
>NJDD01002547.1:9191-38932 GCA_002245505.1 Calephelis nemesis
TAAATTATTAAGAAAGATATCTATGTTTGAATTTGGAGTACGATATATACATATTATTACTAACTTATAGTTTATTATCTCAACTGCACAGCATTCAAAAGAGTACGAGTACTGGTATTTATTTAAGTATTTCAATGCGGTAGTGTCGCTGACTAATCTATATATTATTACGAGATGCCCAAACTTTGGAACCCTTTTTACGAAAATTGCATAAAATTTGGCACACTTATAGTTTATGTGTAGGAGAAGTGTAGAACGCTAATGTTTTTCAATAATAATGATTATAAAGTATACAACATCAATAAATAAAACATTACACGTACTGCCATGCATTTGACACACACAAACAATTATATTAATGATAACGATAAAAGATCACAGATGGCGCCCAAAAACGTTTGGAAAAAAAGTAGTTGGTCTTAAGAAATGAAGATGACGTTCTTATCAACAAGATATAAAAATGTAATATGGTCGAATTTCGACCAACGGGCGACCACGAGTATTGTATAATTTGCCTACTTTTGGTCACAGTTTTATTTCATTGAGGTTGAAAATAGAAAGGTCAGAGGTCAACATCCTGTGTAATCATGCATTGACGTCACAAGATGTGCAAAATGCTAATTTTTAAACATATTTACTTAATAACATTAATTCAGGTATTAAAGTTTTGTTAATCGTTTAACGTTATTCTAAAATTAATTATCAGACAGATGTCAAACAAGCAGAAGAATATCTTATTAAAGACAAATGTCGAGGTATATTTACCAACCGTTTAAATGGTGTGAACCCAACTTTGAGATAAATCATTAAATATTTTGTTTATGCTTTTTCGCTGTCTCATTCCATAATTAATATTCCATTAAATATTTGATAATTCTTTAAATATTCCATAGTTCCTTAAAAAATAAAAAAATAAGCTCGAAAAGCCAACGAATCTAGTAATTACTTTATTTAGGAACTTCATTGCACTCAAAAACCAAAATATAAATACAGGAACAGTAAAAAAGCACAAAAGGTTAGCTTATCTCTTACGGTTCTTTTTTCTAGCCAACGCAAAAAAATTAAGGTGTGATAATAAAATGGAAGACATCGTATACAAAAAAAAGATAATAGCTTTACTGTAACAAATAAAAGATAAATATAATAATCAACATATATATAATAATAACAGCTAAAGGATTTGAAAGCGTACAACCGATTAATGTAATAAAATCTAATAATATATAAAAATCTCATGTCACGGCGTGCGTGATTGAACTCCTCCGAAACGGCTTGACCGATTTTCATGAAATTTTGTGATCTGTTTAGGTCTGAGAATCGGCCAACATCTATTTTTCATACCCCTAACTAAGAGGGTGACTCACCCCAATTTTTTACTAAATTCACATTAAAAATATACTTAGCAAAATAATGTCTGTAGGGTCAGCTAGTTAATAAAAAAATTAATAAAAATGGCATGTTTCTTTCTCCGGATCTTCTCAGTGCGTGGCGATTTCGATCTGGCGGAAGTTTCTTTTTTGTTATACACAAAGCTGACAAAAAAAACTACATTATGTACCTCTTAGGCTACTGAGGTCCATATGAGGCATTAGATGTAATATCTTATTACAAAAAAAAAATTACCTATAAGCTAAAACTATCAAATGTACCTAAAGTACATTAAAAAGTTTTATATTACTGTTGACGCCAAAAAGTTCTTTCTTGGTCGTATTACTAAAGTATTCTGAATTTAACTACTTCCGAAAAAGGTGAATGCCTGCTTTAACTCCGTCATTTGTTTTAACGAAGCGCATATATAAGTGTTGCGTACTAGTACAGTTTAGGCACTTCTATTATACCTACTTACTTCTTCTTACGCACTGTATACTTATAGCCTCTTGTGTACATACACATACGGACTAATTTGATTCGATTTTTTTTTTCGAAATTCGAATTCGAAAAAAATTCGAATCCCGATGGGGGCAGATATTTGTGTGATAAACATTTAGATATCTAAATTTCCGGGTCGGGGTGTTTATTAAATTTATTTTGGTATCTATTTAAGTATTCCTATGTATTAGTATCGTTGACTAACACCCATAACACAAGCTTATAATTTGCTTTCTTTGAAGCTAGATTTAATTTGTGTAACTTGTCCAGGGATATTTATTTATTATTTATCTGCATTACAGAAACCGGGACACGCCGGTGACAAGCACTAACGTTTTGACAATAAAAACACGGGCGAGTGTCTGTCATATTGTTTTGACTTTACTGTAGTGTTATTTTTACTTTTTGGTGTTATTAAACGATACAGTAATTTAAATTTCTAGATTGATCCACAGGCTGGCGGTGAGGAAATACTCCTGCGTCAAACGTAAACAGTTATGTAGTTATTCAAATTATAAAATTGTTATTGCGTTCCTTTACAAACTTTAATAGTTTATCTGTATTTTATACAAAAAAATCCATTTACGCAGTAACACATAAAATGGTAAATACTGCTCTGTGCTCTAACGGCCATGTGTTGGCATTCGGTACATACTGTTGTCCCGGGTTCAATTCCCAGATCGGTTAAATTTGTTTTTTCTGTTTCTAATAAAAACAATATAGCCCTATCGGATCTTTTGGATCCAATAACAGCGGCAAACGCAAACAAAAATACAAAATGAAAGTTTACAATTAGTCTTATAATTCCAAAATATTATTACTGGATCAAATCGGCAAACTGAAACTATTTTATGGCGAAGGACAATCAATAAGCACGCTTCTCCCCTGACGGTAAAAGATAACTACCTACAGCCAATGTCTAAACACGAGATTGAACAAATTAAAATTAACAACTTAGTATATACTGATTCTCAAGCAATTTGTAATCATTTTAATGAGTTCTTTACAAATCAGACTAAGTCATGTAAAAAACATCAAAAAATCTCATAATTTGTCTAATCATACTAAAACTATGTTTCTGACACCAATAGATGAACATGATATAATAAAGTCTATAAATAACTTGAAATATACAACAGCAACGGGCTATGATAATATAAGCACATCAATATTAGAGAATGTTGCCAGTGTTATAGCAAAGCCTCTTTGCCATATAATTAATTTATCATTTTTAGAAGGTAAATATCTAGATCGCTTAAAAAAGTCTATTGTCAAGCCATTATTTAAAAAAGGGGATACTTGTGAAATGAACAATTATAGACCTATAACTTTAGTTCCTGTAATTTCTAAGATTTTTGAAAAAATAATGTATGACAAATTATACAGCTATTTAATTCATTTTAACTTATTAAAAATAAACAGTATGGATTTAGAAAAGGCAGGTCTACAGTATTTGCATGTTTTAACTTAGTTAAGAAAATAACTGAATGTCTTAATAGCAAAAAGTACCCATTTTCTGTATTTTTAGACATGAGTAAAGCATTTGATTTTGTATCACACGAAATTTTGTTAATAAAACTTGAGAGATATGGCATTAGAGGTAAATCGTTTGATTGGTTTAGAAGCTATTAAGAAAATAGAAAACAGTGTGTTGAAATATCTAGACTAAATGGTAACCGCAAAAAGGTCTACACTTCAAATTATCTTTTTAATGACTGCGGTGTACCACAAGGTAACGTTTTAGGCCTATTACTTTTTTTAATTTACATAAATGATCTGCCTGATGCTATTAACCATGATTCTGTCTTATTTGCTGATGATACTACACTTCTCATCACGTGTAATAATAGAAGTGATTTAGTTAAAGAAACAACTGTAACCTTAAATAAGGTGGCAGAATGGTTACATGAGCATAATCTTAAAATAAATCTTACAAAAACGAAATTAGTCGAATTTCAGGCACACTACAGAGAAACTAAAAAATTACAAATATTTTTAAATAATACTTTTATAGCGAATGTAGATTTTACCAACTTCTTAGGAGTTAAAATTGATAAATATTGCAATTGGAAATCGCATATTGACTCTCTATGCAATAAAATTGATAGGTTTGTATATGTATTGAGAAGAATAAGAGAAGTAGCAGGCTTGGATGCATCTCTCTTAGCTTATCATGGGTATGTTTCTTCGGTTTTGCAATATGGTATTCCTATTTGGGGAAATTCTGTAGATTTAATTAGAATCTTTAGAGTACAAAAGAAGTGTATTCGCGCCATATGTAATGTTAACCAATTGCATTCATGCAAACCACTTTTTAAATCACTTAAAATTTACCTTTACCTTGTTTGTATATCTTAGCTGTATGTGTATTTGTAACTGCATGTCCATTCGTATATACAACCAAATTCCTGATAATCTCAAATCTCTTCCATTAAAAAGATTTCGAAGGAAGGTATTTGACTTGTTGTTAGATAAAACATATTATCGTGTCAAAGATTTTCTTGTAGAAAAGAATTTATAGTAAAACAACTAATAATTATTAACCAAATGTAATGAAAGGTATGGTTGCCGAGGAGTATATTTGCACACCAAAATATGGTAGAATATGTTGATATACTTAAATATTTTTGTAACATCTAATTTACACACATATTTCCGCAAATAAATAATTTTCTTTCTTTCTTTCCAATGGACACCATAACCGTTATAGGTGCGTCGCCTTCCGGTGGCCGGTGTAAGAATCTGTGCGAGTCTACCGGCTACCTTTCCTTCCAAATCTGAACATGATTTTGTCAAGTTGAAATAGGCAAGGCAATGAATCTCTACTTGGGCAAGTTGTTCTACAGCACTCTATAACCAGTTTTCGCTTTCGCTCGTCTCTTACAAGCTGCCAGACAGGGCGGTAAATGATCTATCATACACAGAGGACCTGAACCAACCAAATTTTCCTATTTAGTTGAAAAATTGTCATTTACACAGTAATATTCAAAATCTATTGAAATTTTTAAATATCAGAGCATTTGCTCTGATATTTAAATCCGAAAAAAAAATTTGTATTTACAAAAAAAGACATTGATACAAATGAAATTGTGATCAGCTTGCGTATGCGCATCTTATATTTCGAGCTGTGCATGCTGAGAAAATTAATCAGTTCCTTAACCTTAATCGTAAAAAATGATCGGAATTTTTAAATTGCGTGCTAAAAAACTTGCTTGTTTTCGTAAAATAAATTTAATCTGAAAGCATTTTTAAATAAATTTAAATAATATAATGTGTAGCATTAGAATACAAAAGGTTTTTTGCATGAAGCAATTGGTCATCTACCTAATGGTGAGTAATATCTCTCGAATATTCACGAACATTAGCTAAACCAGGATAATAAAGCATTACCGATCTATTATAGAAATTTCTTTTTATTATAGTAAGTTCTAGCCCTGTTGATGCTGTCCAAAGCGAAACCGGTAGGCTAT
Source organism: Calephelis nemesis (assembly GCA_002245505.1). Lineage (NCBI taxonomy): Eukaryota > Metazoa > Arthropoda > Insecta > Lepidoptera > Riodinidae > Calephelis > Calephelis nemesis. The sequence goes on from NJDD01002547.1 coordinate 14,531, forward strand.
TTATAAAATAATAAATTATAAGTGAAACGTAAAACAGTACAAGTGTTTCTTCATTTAAAAATATGAATAACGATCTCTATTTTAAATTATTAAATAAACATCACTGGACTAGTTACACATATTGAATCTAACCACAAAGTAAGCAAAATATATGCTTGCGTTATGGGTGCTAGCCGACGATACTAATACATGTAAACACTTAAATAGATGCCAGAATAAATTCAATAAACGCCCAGACCCGGAAATGCAGACTCATAAATGTTTAGCACAAAAATGCCTGGCCCCCGATGTTGATCGATGTAGTTAGGCATGTACGTTAGCCACTCTTGCTATCAATTAGCAATAATTTCAACTTTATATAGTTATGCTAGGTATCTATGGTAGGTACCTATTGTAAGTGTTGTTGTTCTTTCTAGTTTCTTCGCAGTTGAACGGGATAAAATGTACCCTATCTTCTCCTGGTCTTTTTTTATGTTATAGGAAGGCAAACAAGCAGAAAGATTTCCTGATGGTAAGAAATTCACGCCGCCTAGAGACACCAAAGATGGTAATGGTACGTTGCCAACCTGAGGTCAGAGTGTTAGGCCTCGAGCAAAAGTAAGTTTACCGGCTACCTTACCCTCCAAACCGGAACACTTCACGATGTTATGGCGGCAGGAATAGGTAAGATGGTGGTACCAATCCGGGCGAGTCGCTGCGAAATTCTACCGCCTAGTCAGATGTCACGGTGTTGGTGATGATAAGCCTTTAACGAGCTGCCTGGCAAGAAAGGCAGATGGACTATTCTGCAAAGGAGCCCGGACCAACACGGGGAACATATGTTACCTCGCGCATCAATTTTCATGTAAATCGGATTAGTCGTTCTTGAGTTATGAATAGTGTAATAAGCACCACTTCTTCTATATACGAGTATATATGTAGATTTCTCAAGAATGGTGTGAATGGTTTTAAGTCAAAAAGCTGGACTCTCTTTGCAAAATTCTGTGCTTATCCCAACGTTATTGTATGGAAGCGAGAGTTGGGTATGTCAGAAAAAGCATGAAAGATTGACAAAGCAGATATACAATGCGAATGTGGGTGGATGTAGGTACGCGGGGAGACCGAGGTTGACATTCCACGATCAGCCACGATTGCCACTCGGATATTATCCAAAGGTGGTGTCAAGAGTCTCCGCAACCGACGTGTTTGTATGAAAACGGTAATGAACGTAAAGTAAGCCAGACAGGTTTGTCAGGATCGTGAGGTCTGGCACTCGATACTCTCTGCCTATCCCGTAAGGGATTTGGCGTGAAGATATGTATGTATGTCTTCTATCTTTCCTTGACCCGTCCACCAACCACGTATTTTTAGTTTTGATGGATTTCGGTACCTACATACTCTTATTCTATAACATATGGGTAACTAAGTATTTATCAGTTATCACTAGGTATAATATTATATTATAAATTTGCAGTTCAATAACAATTCGTAGTCTCGTTTTGAATCACGCACCGTTAACATTTTTGGTGTCTGAGGAAGATACCTACTTTCTTTACATCAGTCATCTCTTCCTTACATTTCAAATTTGGGTTGGTAACGCACTATTACCACATATTTTTACTATAGGCACAGAATAATCACTACGTAGTAAAAAATAAAGTAGCTTCCTCTGTCCCTATATCCCTTTGTATGCTTAAACTTTTAAAACTACGCAACGGATTTTCATGCGATTTTTTAATAGATAAAGCGATTGAAGAAGAAGGTTTATATGTATATTTCATAACCGCTCGAAGCCGGGGCTAGCCGCTAGTAAGTACTAACGTACTATGGGCGCCATGTATTTCCATGAAAAATTCGTTTGTTTTTCTTTGCCACATCTAAAAAAACATGTGTTAAAAACGCTACAGTTGCGAAGTGGTTTTTTACAAAATACTTATGAACACAAAAAGACGACTTCTTGCAAAAAGTTTTCGTATGGTCATCAACTCCGTAATCAAACGTGGAAATTTTTAAAGGAACAAGTTTTATAAGAAACTATCAAAACAAGTACAAAAATTTTAAGCGAAAACAATGTTAGTATTTTTCACACATACATTTATTATAGTTTAAATCGTATGTACATAGATATACTCACAGATCTACAACAAACACTAGTTTATTACCTTTACTACTTTATTATTACTAGTTTATTATTACTAGACCAATACAGTTTTTTTGCAATGTTATAATTACGATACTAATCGTAATTATAACATTGCAGAAAAACTGTATTGGTCCGGTCTCCTTCGGAGAATAGACCATCTGCCTTCTTGTGTCAGGCAGCTCGTAAAAGGCAAGCATAGGCTAACCGTCACTAGCACCCTCACATCTGACTAGGTGGTACCAAAAGTTTCACAGCGACTAGCCTGGGTTGGTATCACCGCCTTACCTATTCCTGCCAGCATAACGTCATGACGTGTTCCGGTTTGGAGGGTAAGGTAGCCGGTAAACTTACCTTTGCTCGAGGCCTAACATCCCGGCCTCAGGTTGGCAACGCACCATTACCATGTTTGGATTCTCTAGGCGACGTGAATTTCTTACCATCAGAAAATCCGTCTGATTGTTTGCCTTCCAATATCATAAAATTAAATTGATCTATGTATTTACGCCATGTCGCTGTGTATTTCGTTTCGGAGGGTAAGGTAGTATACTTAGACAAGAGGAATAAATCAAATTAAAGACGTAGTTTAATATGAATATATGTTGTCGAAGGCAACAGAGATGCATTTCTAACCATTATGATATCTGTCTGCTTTTTTGTTTTATTACATAAAAGTTGATTAAGAAATAGAACGTTAGTTATAGCAAAGGGGGCAAACTGGCAAGTGGGTAACCTAACGGAAAATGATACCATCCTCCACGGGTATCCCAGCAACGCCAGGAGCATTACAAATGCTTTGCCAACTTTTTAATTTTTATTCGTAAAATGTTCCTTTAATCATAACATTGCACTTAGCTCTCAGGTCAAACATTCACTCGAAATCAATATAAACATGATATATTTTGTACATACTCGTATTGTCTTGCTTTTGTTGAATTATGTAATTTTCACTTTACACATGGAACGATTATGGTTGTATTTCTGTCGTGTATTAGGCTACGCTTTTTTTAACGCTCTCTTGCTGCTACTTAGAAAGGAAAAAAACACAGATGGATGTAGATTCTGTGCCTCGGAATAAGGTGATAGCCGTACTGACAATGAAGCTATTGTAGTATCGTCCGACTCATTTGATGTGCCTAAAATGTTCTAATTTTGTTTTTTATTAAAAAAAAGAAGTATCTTCACGCCCATATCCCCGAAGGGGTAAGCAGAGGCACTACAAGGGCATCCACGCCTAGCCGAAGATACTAAGTCCCACAATGTGACAGGTGGTTTTATTTCTTTGAAAATTTAAAATTTGTTTATACAATGTCTGAGATAATCGGCACTATTGCTTTTCAATTCTCTTATCTAAAAATTTCAGTGATTTACCATTTTCAGTCTGGTCATCTCTTTCACAATCAGCAGACTTTTGCAGTATTGAAAAAAATCAAGTAGAAGAAACCTGCCTCGTGCATGTCTGTATAGGCCTGTATAGCCTTGCATATTTCAAATGAAATATTTTCTTGTTTATATTAAAAAATGTTACATAACTGACAGATAAATATCGAAAATATCAGCGACATCGTTTTAGCATACTGAAAAAGCTTTACGGTCTTTTTAAAGCCGTCTTTTTGTGTTGCGTTTCCTTTAACATTTAGCACGAATCTCTTTTATCTTTAAATAATAAAAGAGACTTATGCCGAATTTAAAGTGTTTAAATATTTGGGTTACCCAATGCTTTATCCCTGTTCGAATTGGCTTACAAAATGTTGACACAAATAAGAAGTCAATAATATTTATAATGTTTTATTAAAATAATAAATAAAGTTTGCCAAGTACTTCGCAGCAAGTATTTGAGCATGGTGTCACCAACGTTTGGGTTTGACAAAAGCATTCAATATAATGTTACAAAACACACAACACTCAAAGCAATAAAGAATTTAAGTGTGTATTCCGAGAATGTCCCTTAATTTTGTGATATTTACAAAGTGGACGCTAACATCGGGCAATGGCTTGAAATTATGTATTTTAAAGGTGAATGCACACTTATTGACTCAATTACATTTAAACTTTGAGTACGTGGTCGAATAATAATGTAGTAAATGTGTTCATAGTAATTTTGCAAAATTACATAAAAATGTAAACATAACTCGTATTAAACCCTTCTAGTGCTAGTAAAAAGCGTAGTCAATACGTTTTTTAGCACTAAAATTATTTAATTATATACATATTGTCTAAGTTGCGTAATTATGAATAACATTTTTAACGACTTAACAACGATGACGCCAGGAATTTATTACAATTCGTTGTTTATAATTTCGCAAAATTATAAGTAGCGTATGCGACACAAACTCACATTGATGCCTTTAATTTAGTCACAGGTAGTCAATACAGTGTGCAATAACCTTTAGGGTAATATCATAGTAATGTCATTTTAGTTTTTCATGTGCCACACAAATATATAGGCACATTTTCAAAAATCTGCATCTGCGACTGATATCACATGCTTTTTAAAATATAGCTTTGGTACAAACCATACTTGTTTGTTCTAGTTTTTACAATTTGTTCGCGCTGGAAAATATTAAAAAAAAGATCAAAAACTGCGAGACGACAAAAGTATTAAAATTCTAAAATGACAAAAAACACTTATTATAAAATATTAAACTTATTGACAACAAATATTTATTCATGTCATATATTTTGTCTCTTTGGTCATTATTTTTAAGAGAACGTGATCATTAACATGTCCATATCATAAAACATATGTGCTTGTTCCAAAGTAATTAGCAAAGTATTAACTACGTTGAATAATAAAAAAACACTAAGCGAGAGTTGAATAATTACAAAAGATTCACATTATCAATCACTAATTACTTATTAGAGACGGTAATACTTATTTAAACCATTTACAGATTATATTTAACAATAGCTCTTTCGTACCTACTAGTTAGTTTTTGTACTTAAACATAATATAAGGCATTTGATGATACAGTCGAAAGGGATGTTGTATACGATTCATACTCATGGACAGGGAATCCCATTTTATACACTGACGATTGGATTGGCTCCAACGAGACAGGTACGCGGTATGTTCTCATGAACCTCAAGTTATAATTAGCGTATCTTCATGCAAAATCCTTTAAAAGGAAGACAGAGAGCACTAAGTGCTGGCTATTATCAAACAGACATGATTCTCAAGCATTTCAAAACGTGCAATAATATATTGGTATCAAAAATCAATTGATGTTCATGACAATTTCCAACTATTTACCACGTAATTCTCGTATTCAATCAAAAATTTGTTGAGTTTTTTCATATTAATATTCATCGTCATATTTAGATTTGGAAAGTTTGCAAATATTTTTAGCTAAGTTTTATGGAATTCAAGACTAATTACATGAATTCATCATACGTTCTTTAAAAAAACGTTAAACTTTATATTTATTATAAAATCTCCACAATAAAACTACAGAATCAATCCCATAACCCCGTACATAGCACTCATACATTTTAATATATAATCATAGAAAATAAATGCGAGAAAAAGATTCGAGTCGGCAAAGTGATAGTTGTACATTCAACTTTGAAATAAATCAAATTTATTAAAAATACTGATAAAAGATTGCCATGGCGGCAGTAGATCATTTTATTAACAACCAGTGTTAATAAAATTATAAAGCTGTTACAAATATTAGTGGTATTATTTTTCTGATAAATCAAAAACTGCGAAATGAATCACACACATTAAAAGCTGTTTAAGGTTTTATAACAAATTTCTTTTTTTACACGTTTCAGGTGTGTAATGGTTGGTTTTTAATGGTGGTCATATTGATTTTTTTAGTAATTTTCAAAACATTAAATGTTTTAAACTGTCGTAAGTCCTGGACAAGTTTTTAAGAAAAACTAAGTTTGTTCAGTTGTCCTAATAGGGTAGATATTGCGAACGTAGAAGTAAAGAAAAAGAAACGCCAGACATTGGAAAGTGAGAAGAAAAATGAGGAAGGGAAGTCTTGGCTTATACCGGGAATTACGTCAGAAAGAAACTGACCAAGAGAACAAAACGCTGTTGAGTAATTTTGTTCGTGAATAACTAAATATGTACAAAAAAAACCTACTTCATATTATAAGCAAAATGTAAAAAGTGACTTATTTTAAAACTATAATTTTCAAGTTTATTTAAAAAAAAAATTCATTAGTTTGCGACAGGGTTCAGTGATAATTATCTGGATACAAAATGTCGCCTTATGGATAGCGCCCAGTTGGACGGGGCGCATCGCAGCGCAATAATACGCCTAGATCGCTTGCATACATTTTGTATGGAGCAACGCCCACTGGGCCGGGCCGCATCGGGGCGGATTTCCAGCGATGCGGCCTACAGTGCCCAAAGATCCTGATATTACCGTTAAGAAAATAGCACTATGGTATTTTAACGCTAAAGTTTCGTACGACAACTACTAGAGGCGCCACTTTCCTCTCTCTTTGTATAATGGCCTCTCTATTTATATACTCTACTCTATAACTGAGTAACAAAAATCCGACAGCACACGCTCCGCCCCGTCAGCAGTGGGCGCTATCCTTTAAGAGTACCTATCCGAACGGGATTTGCCACAGTAATAGAATTAACATAGGCGAATGGATAATTACCTGATACCAAACAAAAACACTATAAATTATCTTGATCATTTTTAAACCCTGCTTTTTTGCATTGATCTCTCAGATTTTTTGTGTCAAAAACACTAGTTTTTCGGTTTCAACCCATTGTTTGTCGTAATGAATACCACCTACCTACCTATTCATATACCTATTATTGCTCATTAATAAACATAGAGTTGTCATGTTTTTCACTGTTTGTTATGTATTTATAATGTTTATTGAACAATTGAAATGTCGTGAATCGGGTGTTAAACTTTAAATAATTTATTTTATATTTATTCAAGAACATTTACAAAAACATGTTTTCTTGAACATTTACAAGAAAAATAAAATAGTAATACCATATACATCGTTTAAAAAATATGACCAATATATTTTATCTTGATCTGCAACAGTGATACATGTAACATGTCACTGGAAATCGATCGCAAACAATGTGGACTTCCTCATGCTAAGGAATTCACATCTGCACCAAAGACAGTAGTGGTGCCTTGATAAAATCCACATATTTATTACCAGAGACTAACGCGTAGTTACAATTACTAAAGTCCGACATATTCTAAGTTTATTAACAAGATGAAGAAATTACATATTTACAATAAAGCTATTTTGATGAATTAATCTCTGTTAATTAGCTTTATCAACAATTCCCTTTATTATTGTATACTTAAATAGGTTTAGTGTAAACTATCGCCATCTTTAAAATTTATCCAGCCTTAGCAAAAACTACCAATATGCCATGACCTTTATTTGATTTTCTTTTCTTTGCGACCCTAATAAGTATCATTCATTCACTGAGTAACGCCTTATATCAGAAAATTGAACATTAACCAGATTCGACATCGAAAGACCATTTTTTTTAAATAAAAACCAACAGTTTACGAGAGGTGAATAACTAAGAAATAAATTTCAAAACTATGATAACATTTAGATCTACCCACAAAATCAATTTTTTCAACAATCATTCAAAACGTTTAACCTCAATAGTTAAAGCGAAGAATTACAAATCAAGACACATTGGCAACATTTTACAGGCGGAAAAGTAATTCGTTGGGGCGAATGAGAAATAGAGGTAATGGTAAAGTAAAGTGTGGATGTGATTATGTCTGCGGCCGTCTCCGGACGAACGCGTCCGCGGCGGAAGAGGCGTACGAGTTCGGGACGGACGAGCCCTCCTCGTGCTTGTAACCATTCTTTCCGTTCAGGGAACTGCTGTCCTCTAGCACCGTCTGAAAGTAAATATGGAGATTGAAAATGGCACGAACTTTATAAATGTATAGCATAGCCGTAAAAGCCGGAATTACACTAAAACCTAAGATTTTTCACGCCGTCTTAGTTCGAGTCCACTGCCAAACTACTTGCCTCTCTCTCCGTCAGACATCTCGTAAGAGGCGAGCACAGGTTATTGTATAACTCATTACCAACACTGGTGGTGAAGTGCAACTTTCCCGAGTAGGGATCCATCGCCTTACTTATTCCTTATTGTGGCCATAGGAATAGGACAGGTATCATGTTCCGGTTCGAAGGGTAGAGTAGCCGGTAGACTTGCGAAAAGACCTAACATCCCGGCCTAAGGATAGCGAAGCACCTGTAGTATTTATAGGCTATGGTTGTCTCTTAACATCAGAACAATCAAGTGCTTGACCTCGAACCTCTCACATAAAAAATCTAATAGTAAAAGACTATTATTAACTAATAGTACTATAAGTTATTAACTAATAGTATTTACTAGTAATACCTAACATTTGTAAATATACATAGGTTTATATAGTAACATAAAAGCTTAAAGAGCGCAAGTAAGTACAGAAATAAGATGAAATTCGTTAATGGTATAGGGGACTATATAAGCAGGGGAATTTTTCGACGGTAAGAAATACACATCGCCAATATACCAGATAAATTTGATCGCTTTTTTTTGTATGAAAACTATGAAAAGTGCGATCAATAGTCTAGTCGAGAAGTGAGTTTTCCGCGAAAAAACGATCCGATTCTCTTAAAAATATGGCGATTGGTGCATTGGATTCAGAATTTAATTCTGAGAAAGAGGAATTTTTTAATTTATCTGACGTTAAAAAAATGCATTTGTTTTAAACAAAAAACGAAGAGAGAAAAAGGTAGTCTCCATTTTGTAGTTATAACTTCAAAAATATTAAAAATATCTGAAATTTGAAAAGAGATCCTAAAAGAGGAGAAAATTTCAGTACAATAAGTCACGACTCCCGGAGTTGTAGCTCCATTATATATAATATTATTTTAACGTTGAATATTGGGCTCCGCGCGGCCGTTGCGGTGCCTAGACGTTGCCGCTAAGCAAAGGATGCAACACAAAATATTTTTTTTATAACATTCAATATTAATTTAAAAATCTGAATTAATTATAGTGTCATCTAGACACTTGAAGGATTATAGTCCTGCCAAAAAAAAAAAGCGAAAAACAAGTTTTAATTCTTTAGTCTCTCGTCTTTCAGCTACTATTGTTTTCACAGCAATGCGGTTCTGTTCGTCACCTTTCTTAATAATAAAATGTGACGAAAATATTTAACACCGATTAGCGCGAAAATGGGAGAACAATGATGACAGATTCAAGTGTAATATTACGACTTTTTTATTATTACAATATTTATGGCTATATACATAAAAAATATTCGCGATATTAGATCCAATATAAAACGTAATTATTAATTTTTTATTATTTAATGTATATAATTAAATGAATGACACTTTAAACGAATGACCTCAAACCCATTACGTATCAAGGTTAACGATTCAGGATAGATTTAAAAACTGTCATTAATACAGTTAATTGGGTGGTTACGTAGTTAATATCGTACTGAATACGATCAATTAATTATCATTTGTTTTACCAACTAGCCTATGGCCGCGAAACGTTCGCACTCGACATTATAACGACGATATTTTAAACTTCGACTTATTTTTATAACCAATAGTCCCAACATATTTTTATAATTTAGTATCTACACGCCCATATCCCTGAAGAGATAGGCAGAGGCACAACTAAGGCACCCACGACTAGCCCAAGATACTAAGTCCCACAATGTGATAGGAGGCAAGCCTATCGCCAACCGGGCACATGTCCAATCACGAGCAACATTTTTTTTATTAGAAAATTGGAAATATACAATTTTCTTTTTGTTGCCTGAACCAGGATTCGAACCCGGGACCTTATGCAGTCAAGTCCAACAACTGAACCGCTAGACCACAGACTAAGATTTAACAATTAGCGCTGTTTTTACATAGTTGGGTTGTCTTAAACAAAAAGAAACTTAGATAAGAACTTAAATTTTTCGTGCTCGATTTATTTTGCTTTCCGACTTATGAGTCCAAAACGATGCTTATATATACCTATTTCAAATAAAATAAAAATGTATACCTATTACTATATTAGGTACTATTACTATTATTATAGCTTTTTATTAAAATTTCTTTTTTCCTTTTTATGAATCAAACACCGAACTTACCATACAGAGGCCGTTGGATTTAGATTTCCTCTCTGCCTTGTTGTACCGCGCTTTGTAGAAGTCGCTGAACAAGAAGAGGAAGAGGAAACCGTGCATGGCGATCCAGTACACAAACACACGAGGGTACTGACACGACGGCCGGAAGAGCACTTGCAGTTGGTGACTGAAGATCAGCACGAATTGGACCTGTTTGTGACAGCCTTCATTAATAACAGATTCAAACAATTATCTCAAACAAAAGTTGTTTAAAAAAATTGTATTTAAGTTGAAAAAAAAAACACTTCGAATTGATCTACAAATTCCAAAATTCAGTTATTTTAAAGAAAGTAAGAAACACAAAAATATTCTTAATAACAAATTATTTTTATTCAATAACACCCCACAAAACCGACAGGTAATGTAAAGAACCATTTTGATCACGTCAGCCCAAATCGGACCTTTCGTTCAAATAATGATGCCACAGACTAGATGCGTATTATTCCTAAGGCAAAGTAGGCATGTGCCTAGGGGCGCGAGATCACAAAGAGGCGCACGGGGGGAAGTTTTTGAACAAAAAAAACTAAATTAATATTTATGGCAAAACACATAAACAGTCAGATCTGATTCCACAAGGGCATCATGGATGTCCATGTTCCTTCTGTCCTTGCTTTCTACATTCTCAGCTCATATTTCATTCATACCTAAATACACGTGTCCTGGTTTACCTAGTCATCTCTAATAGAGGGGCGTCAACAAGGTGTTTTGCCTTGGGTGCTCTCTACATTTGATCTGCCTCTGCCACAGACACAGAAACACATACACCCGCACAGGTGCATGCACGCACGCACGCACAACATGTAAAACTTACAACACCTTTATTTTTCCGTCGGGGGTTAATAGACACTAAGTACAATTTTTATACCAGTATTGTACTTACCATTTGGAAGGCAGTAAGGTATTTCTTCCACCAAATATATTTCTGGTACCTCGGGCCCATCGCTGACACCATGTAATAGAAGTACATCACTATATGTACAAATGTATTCAACAGTGCGAAGAATGTACTGTGACCACCTGCGAAAGAAAAACCGTAGTTAAATATGTATCGTATAAGTATCTTCACGCCCATATTCCCGAAGAGGTAGGCAGAGGCACAACCAGGGTACCCACGACTAACCGAAGACACTAAGTCCCACAATGTGATAGGTGGCAAGCCTATCGCCAACCGGACACATATCCTATCCCGAGCAACATTTTTTTTTATTAGAAAATTGGAAAAACCTAATTTTCTTTCGTTGTCCGACCCAGGACCTCATGCAGTCAAGTCCAACAACCGAACCGCTACACCACAGAGGCGATAAATATGTATCGTAATAGATATGTACGTATTCTTATGAGTGCCTGAATGCTTTTTCATGGAACTAGACACCGATTAGACACATGGCTCTCTTCATGTCAAGAGAAAGTAGTTACCTAGAAACACCTATATAGTCGGTTTTGGAAACACTAGTCTTATAAAGCAGATTCATGTTAATCTTGTGTATTTTTGTCACCAAGATTCATGATTGCTTGGTATGAAAAAAACATTATACTGCTGACGTATTTTAGCATACATGGACCCTTACGGTTCAAGGTTGCCTGCGTTTTGTACATCGGTAAGTCTTCTGTATGTTGGTACTTTTATTTATACTGCGTGTTAAGCAGGAGCTGCCTGGCAAGGGGACAGATAATAATCAATCATTCTAAACCAGGATAAATATCAAGAAAATTCCGTCTATTGTGATGGTTAGACGAACTAAGAAATTGAATGAAGTCTTCTTGGGCCAATAGACAATAATAATATTAATAACCTTTCCACAAAATAAAATAGGCCTTCCAGAGATTTGTTCCTAAGATATTTTTGCTTATTATTGATAAATAACAGCATTTACCTAGCAACTAATTTAAAATAGCAAAATCTCTTATCTTAGATAGGTTTTTAATATTGGACGTAAGTCCACGTCGACTATTTGCATGTTCGAACTCGCAAAGATCATAACATATCAATCCTAGTTCGACAATATTAGTACATTTTCATATTTGGTGTCTACATGGAGCTGGTGTCTTACCATGGCGATAACCACATGATTTTAATAATATAAACTACCTAACGGTTTGACGGATCATTACGGATTCGTACTATTTCTATCGTTATTACTAAGAATGTACATACTTTCTGAATTATGATAAGATAACGTATAAATTATTTGAGAAGAAAACGAGGACGCGATCATACTTTCTCAGCAAAAATCACGTACTCGTAAACGCAGCTTATAATGGTAGTAAGTAAAACAAATGCCAAAAAGAGTAAATTTATTAAACTCATAGCTTTTGGCTAGGTCTTCAATAAAAAGAAACGCACGTCATTGCCGGGTTCGAGTTTTGAGGATTAAAATTTACATGTCGGATTCCGGTCGACAACTTGTTATTCTTGCCGGAATCTAATCAAAGCGCAATATAATATATTATATAAATAAAAACATTCCCAGCAATTGTAAAATAATTTAAACTCATTTTAAAATCAAACACATTAATTACAACCATAATAAATTTTAATATCTTGTTGATAAGAACGCCATCTTCATTTCTCAAGACCAACTGCTTTGTTTCCAAACTTTATAGTGCGGCATCTGTGATCTTTTATCGTTATCATCAATATATTTGTTTGTGTGTCAAATGCATGGTAGTATGGGTAATGTTTTACTTATTGATTTAATGTACTTTATTAGCATTATTATTGAAAAACATTAGCGTTCTGCACTTCTCCTACACATAACTATAAGTGTGCCAAATTTTATGCTTCTGCGTCCGCACAATTTTCGTAAAAAGGGATCCAAAGTTTTGGCATCATCTATTAATATATATATATATATATATATATATATAAGCCGTACAATTAAAAAGTACCTTAGTCAGTATAATAGATGTAAAACAAAAAATAAACAATTCAATGCTAATAAAAAAGTGATGAAACCCTTACACTTCGCATATCATGACTGACGTACGCTCCCAAAGTAAATATTTTATGAGGATACTAAAAAATATGCCAAACAAGTAACATCCTCGTCGTTTTGAAATTTTTAATAACACATTGGTCAATAAACTGGCAAGTAGTTTGTAAATATCTATTCAAGGAAGTGTCATCATAATACAAACAATTACTAGAAACAAGCTAACGTTCAACATTGGCAAGGATTTATAATGGAGATTCCTCTTAATAAGCATTGTTTATACCAACAATAGATAATGAATAATTTCCCGTGATGGTCCTGAGCTCCTTAGAATATGCTTCAACTGCTAACTATGCAGCTCCTAACTGGTGAAAGACTATTCAATTGTTTTGAAGCTCGATTCATGCAATATTGGCATGTTGGTATTCTTTAACACAATTTTGGCGAATTATTAACATTAGTTAATAGTAAGCAATTAATTGTTTTTTCTTTGTGCTACGTTCAAAAGTACCTAAAATGATATATACGATTCAAATTTTTAATTCTCATGATATCGAGATTCAAGAGTAACCCTTTTGGAACCTGTTAATTTGATTAAGCCATAGGAAAGGCTTAAGTTGTACAAGATTTAGTTTGAAATACGATTCGATCGGCTTAACCATATTGAGAATTCTCTTTGAATCCTGCAGAGTTTTTTTTAAATAAAGTTTAGTGGTTTTTTTTTTATTTGGGGTAACTCAAATTATTCCAAACGAACAGAGCTAAGTCGTGTTTCAATAAAAACAGATCGTATATGCATAAACATTAAGACTTAAACGTTATTTGCGAAGTTAATTGGCAAAAAGCGGGGGAATGTTTTTGTATCACTCGAAATAAAACGTAAGTTTGTAAAATATTATTTATTCAATTTAATCACAACGTACTATGTTTAGCAAATGCAAAACAAGACATTGTATATGTTGATGATAAGATACACTTTGTATCATTAGTATCAGTTTTGTAGAAGTGGATCGAAAACTTCTAGAAGCACATACCTAATATCTATGTCAAAAGCACAACATGAAGGCGAATTCATCTTTGCCAATTTCTCGTACGCAACTCGACGGTATACGTAATTGAAGCGGAAAATATATCGAAATCTATGTCACGCGTTTTGCAATTATTTAATTATCCTTAAACGTTCTCGACAGTTCGGAACTGCTTTGGTCATACCAGTTTCCTTCGATTTGCGGTTCAGTTCACTCAGGTGGTTGGGCCAGAATCGTGGCAATCTACTGGGAATTGGATGAGTCAACACTAAACAACAATAAATTATGGAATTATTGTAGAACCTAATTAAATAATTGTAATTGTATCGTTGTTTGACCGCCTCGTTGGTCAAGTGGTATACGCCTAACAACACCCACCAATCGCGAGGCTAGGTTTCGATTCCCGACGGGGGTAGGCATTTGTGCGATGATCAGTTAGATGTCTGCATTTCCGGGTCTGGGTGTTTATAAAATTTATTCTGGTATCTATTTAAGTATTCCTATGTATTTGTATCGTTGACTAACACCCATAACACAAGCACATAATTTGCTTACTTTGGGGTTAGATTCAATTTGTGTAACTTGTCCAGGGATATTTATTTATTTATTAATTAATTTGTTAAGTTATAGAAAAATATGAATAGTACTTTAGTCCAGGGCTTCCCAAACTATGCGTCGCGACGCCCAGGGATGTCGTGGCACTGTCCTAGGGGCGTCGCGTATCAATTATTACTATAACTGGTAACATTTTTTGGTCTACAGAGTGCGGGCTGAGTTAAGAGGAGTGAATGAAAAAATTAATAAGAGCTTGTACTATATAAATGGTAAAAAATAAATTCAGAGAAGCCCCCCCCCCTCTTCTGACATTGAGTGGGTTTGGTGGGTTTCTGACGTTGAGAGGGCGTCGTTAAATAATAGCTCGACCAAAAAGCGTCACAGTACAGATAAATTTGGGAAGCTCTGCTTTAGTCAACTAATTCAATTTTTTGGGAGTGATCATAAGTGAGTTAGGCAGCGTTTGGAAACTTGGGAGTGATCATTCTGTCCAAATTTTTTTTAAGACAAAATGTACGTGGACATGGCTTCGGCACTTTTATTTAAGACTAGCTTCCGCCCGCGACTCCGTCCGCGCGGATGTCGGTCTTCGCGTGGTAAAACTCAAAAATTAAGATTTTTTTTCTACGTATTTTTCCAGGATAAAAAGTATCCTATTTTATACACAGGATAATAAGGTATAATTATACCAAGTTTCATCGAAATCGAACCTTTACTTTTCACGTGATGCCTGAACATACAGACAGACAGACAAAAAATCTTTAAATCACATATTTGGGTTTGGTATCGATCCAGTAACACCCCCTGCTATTTATTTTTTCAATATTTTCAATGTACAGAATTGACCCTTCTACAGATTTATTATATGTATAGAGTAGATTTAGGGTTTTAGTTGAAAGTATCCACATCTATACAATATTATAAAGAAGTAATTTTTGTGAGTTTTTATTTGCGTATAGGTAATCTTCGAATCTACTTCTGCTATTAACAAAATCGTTCGCCGCGACACTCGCAGGATGAAATTCAATAAAACTATTCTAAGGGGTAACTGACTTTGCCAACTAAAAAATATTTTAACAAAACTTTCTTGCGAACGCAGCTGTGTGTTTGCATTGTCTTCCGGTTTACACATGCATGCACAATTCAAGCTCAATCGATAACCGGGAAGATTCCACCGGACAAACATACGTTGCAAGTTAAATGATAGCTTGTAAAAATAATAAAGATCGTAAAATATTGTTTATCTGGTCAAATCTTCAACAATTAAAATAATTAGATTCATTACCCCGTGTTGTTCAGGGCTCTTTGCAGAATAGACCATCTGCCTTCCTGCCAGGCAGCTCGTAAAAGGCGAGCATAGCCGTCATACCGTCACTATCACCGTGACATCCTACTAGGTGGTCGAGTTTCGCAGCAACTCGCCTGGATTGGAACCACCGCCTTGTCTATTTCTGCCGCCATAAGGTCCGTGCTTGCCATTGACGTGTTCCGGTTTGGAGGATAAGGTAGCCGGCAAACTTACTTTTGCTCGAGGCCTAACATCCCGGCCTTAGGTTGGCAACACACCATTACCAACTTTGGTGTCTATGGGCAGCGTGAATTTCTTACCATCAGGAAATCCGTCTGCTTGTTTGCCTTCCGTTACCATAAAAAATATATAGATCGTTAAATAATATTTATCTGGTCAAATCTTCAACAACTAAAATAACTAAATTCATAACGAGTGTGTAATGTGTAAGAGTTTTATAATATACCGTAAGTTATTCAGGTGTTTAGCTTCGTAAAGATGTGTATCAGAAAAAAAGTAACGCGCGAATCTTACTATAAATACCTATCAATAAATAGCTAACAAAAATAATAATAAATAAGCAAATAAAAAAAGAATAACCAAAATTGGTGACCAACGGTAACAGATATCAGTTTTTATATATAAAGAATTTTAATAATGTTAATAAAAACTTGACCTGTCGCATTAAAAGAATAACAATGAAATTGAAACAAAGAAAATGCTTATTACAATGTAATTATTCTTGATGGGACAATTGAACTATAAATATATAAATAATGTATATATTTGCGTACAAGCCATTTAAATTTTTTAATAAAACATAGTGTATAGGTTGAGGTCACGGAATTATCTAGTAACATCGTTAGAAAGTATCTATATATTTATTCTATAGGTGATGCCAAAACTTTGGACCCCTTTTTACGAAAATTGCACGGACGCAGGAGCATAAAATTTGGCAAACTTATAGTTCGTGTGTAGGAGAAGTGCAGAACGCTAATATTTTTCAATAATAATGCTTATAAAGTACTTAATGACAAGTCTCGGCTGCCTCTTTCCATGAGGAGAGACGTGTTCATATTTTTTACACGTAGACAGCTTATACCGGTAATAAGTCTACCGCACCTGTCAGGGGGAATGATCTGAGGAGTTGTTTGGTTTAATTCCAGCCGCTGATTTCCACCTTCGGACTTCGCGACAGAGTTTAAAAAGTTTCATGCCCTTCATCTAGATGCGTGGCAATATATAACTGTGCGATTCCGAAGATATTTTTACCTCCCACAACACCTTTGTGGAATCAGTTACCGAGGGCGGTATTCCCAAACAATTATGACTTAGGGACCTTCAATAAAAGAGCGAACTCATTCCTTTAAGGTCGGCAATGCATCTAATACTCCTGGTGTCGCGAATGTCCGTGGGCGGCGGTGAACACTTTCCATCAGGTGACCCACTTGCTTGTTTGCCTCTTCTTGTATAAAAATAAAAAATAAATAGTTCGTGCCTACAATGAATGGTCTGACCAAGTTTACCCCATCTTTGACACCATCTAATAAGTGGCTTAAAGTTGATGCTAAGCTATTAATGATAAAAAAGATAATGGTGTATTACCTGGTGCGAATTTCAGTCCGAACCAAACCGACATAGGCATGATCCCGTGGTGTATCACATGCAGCGTAGACACGTGCTCGTTCTTCTTGCGCAGCACAAAGAACAGTGTGTCGAAGAATTCAGTGAACTTACTAAAGTAATACCACCAACATGTGTTCGCCATCTGTGACAAAAATTATAATGTCATTTTTGTAGCATGCAACACATAGAATCGCATTTTTCGTAGCAGAAAGAAAAGGTCACGTGTTGGTCCGGGCTCCTTTGAAGAAAAGAGCATCTGCCTTCCTGCCAGGCAGCTCGTAAAGGCTTATCGTCACTAACACCGTAACACCCTACTAGGTGGTAGAGTTTCGCAACGACTCGTCCGAATTGGTACCACCGCCTTACCTATTCCTGCCCCCGCGAGGTAAGGTAAGCAAACTTTTGCTCGAGGCCTAATATCTCGGACTCTGGTTGGCAACGCACCAGTACCACCTTTGATGTATCTAGGTAACATGAATTTCTTACCATCAGGCCTGCCTGTCTGCCTGCTTGCCTTCCAATATCATAAAAAATATATAGGAAAACAACCCTGGGTTACAAACCAATAATCCAGCCCAATGATGTTAAAAAAAAGGAGTTTTTAAAAATGATGTATCAAGAAAGGCAACTTTATTCATAAAACGATATTTCATCGCCAAAAAGTAAAAGGAGTGCAAGAGGTACTCAGCACACACTGCACCTCTGTTAGCGTTTAAAGGTTAAAAAGGGTCAGTATGGACACACATTCATAGTTTGATAATTTGCAACATACTTTATAAGTATTTTTTATGAAGAGGTTTGTTGCACAAAAGTTGTAGCTTTTTTTGTTGCGTTTGTTGTTGTCAGCGTTTTAGTTGCGTATTTAAGCAATTATCAACCGAAGTTCCGGTTTCGCCTTTCGTGGACTTGCAAAAACTGCTGCTAATTGAATATCCATATAGCAAAACATTATTTTGTAGGCAATGTCATAGGTACCTAGTTATTTATTTGTAACTAGCTGTCCCGGCGAACTTCGTTTCGCCCGTTCAGTATGAGAAATAACAAAGTATTATTTTTCCCATTTTCCCTGCAACTTTCCCGGTTTTTCTTTTCGTAAGAACCTTCACCTGATAATAACTAACACAATAAAAAAAGAATCAGCCAAATCGGTCCAGTCGTTTGGAAGTTATGCGCTTACCAACACATTTAGCGATTCATTTTTAAATTATAGATTATTAAATCGAAAATGAGTTTTTTGCGTGTCAGATCAAAGAACAAGCACACGGGTCTCCTTTTTTTATGATATTGGAAGGCACACAAACAGACGGATCTCCTGATGGTAAGAAACTCACGCCGCCAATAACGCTGACGGTAAGAGACAACCGTGGCCAATAGTGTGTCGCTATTCTGCAGCAGGGATGTTAGTCAAATTGTATATTAGTTTACATTTGCAGTGAATGCATGTTCTATTTTATTGGTATGCAATTACATTTATCTTATACGTTAATATCAATGAAAAAAAGGGACAAATAGAAAAGAGGATTAGCAATTTTAGATTACTCTATAAATTAAATTATAACGCGAATTAAAAATGAAACGCAAATATGTTTTTTATCTATCCTACTTTTTTTTCTTAAATTTTATTTAATTTAACAAAAAATAAATAAAGACAACTCACCCTCATAGCGCGTGGGCTCCGAGAATAATCAACCAGTTGACATCTGAAGTCGTAGTGACCCCACCAACCACTTGCCAAGTACTGTGAAAATAAAAACACATATTAGAAATTGTCATAGGTCTGATTTTTCTCTAACTTTGAGCCGAATTCCATAGATATTCAGCGACATTAAGCATGAAAACTCACGGGGCGGTTTTTACCCGCGCCCGCGGCGGTCGTGGAACTGCGGTTTGATTTCAAAACTCACGAGACCGCTTATATGTGCGGTCACATAGCCATCGCGGTTGAAATCATCGCTCGCAAACTTGATTCTACTGGCGACGGGCGACCGCTACCGCGGGAACCGCAAACAACCGCGGCCACTGCGGGAGTAAACGCGTCGTGATACGTGCCCTCACTTTTTTTGCATATAAACTACATTTCACAGTACCTGCGAACCCGCAACAGCCGCGGGTCAAAACCGCTCTGTGATTTCTTAGTCTAGAGCTTATTCGTTAGGAATTTTATCAATTTTTAATCTGGTGGAAGGAATCAATAAGCTGGTGGTACCAATCTGGACGAGTTATCACAAGGTTTGAGCAGCTACGGTACCATGAGCTACTTGTCATATAAGAAGTCGAACTTTTGTTCTAATGCGCCCAGAATTCACGTGAGGTGAAAAACTAATGATGTTTTATAAGTGATCATGTTCATCTTGAAGATGATAATCTTCATTTTTTATTTCAAACAAGAACGATATACACTCAACGTAATAAAATTGGTGCGTGGCGCTTCTGAAGTAGAAATGTAAATGCTTTTGCATAAACTCACGGCAAAATCAGAATAATTTTTATTCACACGAACCGTACAAGTGGTGTTTGCGCGCGTCGACTTTTTTCAAACTACCACCGGATCGGAATCACACTGAGAAGATCCGGCGGAAGAAACTCAGCGGGCTTGTCTTTTTTTCCAATAATAATATTTACAATATAATCGAGATTGAAAATACTAATTACAATCTGATTTTAACTTAAATAAAAGGTACAAATTGCATTACAAATTGCAGTGGGAGATTGAAACCTCTATTCCCAAGCATGTTCATCTTCCAAATACTCTGAGACCGTATAATAATAGCCTTTTTGACATAATTTTGCTTTGATACATTTTTTAAACTTATTTATAGGTAGATCTCTAATACCAATGGGCAGCTTATTTTAGAAACGTATACATTGACCCAAAAAGATTTACTAATTTTACAAGTTTTATGGATTTACTAATTAATTAGTTTTCGGCAACGTTAACGTTCCGACCGCAACACGATAACGTAGAGTGCTGACATATGGAAGTCATAATATTATACAAACATATAACTCTCACCCACTGCGACAAACCCTTGTTTGCTTTGTAAATTGATCCAAATCCGCTTTTTGACTGTCTAGTGATGATTAATTCAAGTAGCACTAATTAATTACTTTTAATTGAATGCCTGATATCTATATCGTGCATTTTGATTAACGACATAGTCGTCCATTACACAGCACAGCAGTCATGCAGCCGTCAGTCAATCCCGTCAATCTAAATTATGTTTGAGCGCTTGTTAACCAAAATAATTATATCCGTCAATCACAGCAGTGACTGTAATAAAACTGCCAGCAAAGCTAACCGTATAAAGACGTTTTAGAATTAAGACATAGATACGCCTTAACAAAAATAATTTAGACGCCTGTTTAACTAAACACATGTCATCCAGTAACATGCTGCCACATATTATTGGTTGGTTGAAAATCCAATTATAGATAGTGTACAATAAACAAAAAAAAATTGCGTTCAACTAGAGTAAGACACATCATGTTTAGTATTTTGTTAAATAAAAAACTAACTAACAATCGTTAAATAAAAAAAATACGCGGAAAAAAAACCTTTTTATCTATAATACATAATATAAAACAACAATCTTCGAACCAGCTTTCAAACAAAACAATCACTCTTATCATTCAAAGTTATATTGTCACAGACAGACAAACATACTAGGATATATATACACACACTCATACACGCGCACACACAGACATGTCAAGCTTATAACAAAGTCCTCTTTTCAGGCCAGGGTTAAAAATAAATTTTACATAGGGCTTGTGATTCAATATTACGTTTTAAAAGCTCCAACTGAAATCTAAAAATGTGGGTATTTTGGTGTTCGAGACGCACATCTTCCTCGACTGAGAAGATCTTTTTAGTACGGGAGCTAGCAGTATTCGAAAAAAATGTGTGCGTATACTAGCGTACACTCGTAAGAAGTGAAGAAGTGAAACTTCTTTATGATGTTATTTTTCAAAAAATAATTTACTATATATGCAACTTAACAGAAATTGGTTAAATAAAGTTTATTGCCAATCCCTACTCCGTTGGAGAAAGTATACTTCGAATCACGCGTGGTAGGGAAAAGAACAAAGATGGCGCGTAACGGAAAAATGTGACGCGTAACAATGTTACACTATTTTTTTTCCCAACCCCGATAAAGAAGTTTCACTTCAAAAATTAGAGAAGCTGGTACTCTATTATTTTTTTCTCGTTCGAAAACCTTGCAGGCAAATGCAGCGCCTCTGAGCAGTCTGGCTGCTAAAAGGCGCTGCCATTTCTACTTCTCATCACATCTTCACAAGAAAAAATATGATTTGTAATTATTTTAGGAAGCATATTTCCTTTTATAACAAGGAATAAGAACTGTACGAAAGATGAATTCATTATTGCAAGACATTTTCCTTGTTGCTAATATTGTGACAAATACTATTTTTCATATCAAAAAAATTATAAATCGAAACCATTTTAGAATTTTAACATTATTTTATTTACACATAAATAATTAAAAAAAAACTAAGATATTAATACGGTTGCCTACTCAATATACAGAGCGATCTACTTATTTAGTGTACAGTAAGTTTGTGTTTGTTATAAGAGAGAAAATGGACGGATGTGTTGTTTTCCTGTCTCTCTACAGGAAAATATAACTTTATTTAAACCATCGAAACCGAGAATTATAAAAAGACATTACTTATTTCTTAACTAAATAGCCTGATGGCGGCCGTGTCCTTTGGACATCCGCATAACGAAATTTGTTATAGACTAGCGGCCAGCGACCACTCATGTTCTCGAAGCATACTATTTTTTTTGTTCCGAAAAAAAAAAGAATCTGGCACACTATTAGCAACGAGGTAATAAAACAATATTGAACTCATGTTCCTTACAGTTCTTAGAAAAAAAAAGAAAGTAACCTTCCTAAAATGATTTCGAAATCACATTTCCTTCCTGTAAAGATGGACTGCTGAGTAGCATACGCAACGCCTACCAGCTGTTATACTATAAGTACGCTGTTCAGAAGAAACTGTTGGGAAAATCATATCAAAGAACCCACTTTCTCAAATTTTCCTAATATCAGTTCATAATGTCAGTTCTTGCCGAAGACGTGTTCCGGTTCGGAGAGTAAGATAGCCGGTAAACTTACTTTTGCTCGAGGTCTAACATCTCGGCCTCAAGTTGGCAACGCACCGTTACCACCTTTGGTGTTTCCAGGCGGCGTGAATTTCTTACCATCAGGAAATCCGTCTGCTTGTTTGCCTTCCATTATCATTAAAAAAAATAGAAACCAACTTTCTACAAATTAGTTCCCTTAATACGTCCGATGCGGCATCATCTAAAGTACTCCGTCAAATCCAAGTCATGTTTATGGGGTTTTCTTTTCATTTAAGGGTTCTATGTTTTCTAAAATAACGTTAAATTTAACAACTCTAAGAACGACGCATATAAAAATAACATAAATCTTAACCGTCTAAGGTAAAATAAGTGCTAAATCGTTATGGCAATACGTTCGCCATAAATAAATATGAATGTTTGCGCTGACGAGGAACTGTCGAAGACTGACGTAAACATAGCGCAACTTTTAATTTACATGATCAAACACCACAATTATCGTGAGTTTCCAGAAAAACTCAATGTTTTCTCGTCCTTGTCGTGCAAATGTTAGAATAAATATTAAAGTCTTTTAATGGAATTGAAAAATAAACAAGACGGATCTCATGATGTAAGAAATAGACGTCGCCTACACACACCAACGTCGGTAATGGTGCGTTGTCCATCGGGAACTGAGATGTAAAGCCTCTTGCGTGACATGTTTTAAAGTGAAAACTTCTTTAGCGGCGTTGCGCACTTTTATTAGAATGGGAAAAAAACTTCTAAATTCGCGTCAGGACACGTGACCTGATCGAAAATTCGTAAGACGGCGCAGGGCGCTTGCGCGAATGTTCGTGTTGTCACGTTTGTGTACGATAGCGTAAATGAATATAGTATTCTACCGCATAAATGATAGTACTTTCATACTGATAAAATTGAAGCAATTCGTGCAAAATTATTCGCTAACCATTCTAAAATATTAAAAATGTACCACATCAATATTCAAGTTTTTACTTTTTCCGGCATTCCCGGAGTGCAACAAATCGTTTTTTTTACTGACCTATACGCTTAACGGAACACGACTGTCTCAAGCAGTGACATTACAGTGGTAGGAATACGTTAGGCATGTACAAATCCAGCTTAGCCATAAATATTTTTTTTAAAACCAAAGAGTTCAGACAAGCCTTCTTCACCCAAATATCACACCTTAGAACTTCTAAATTAAAACTATGCCTCAGTACACTGATAAATAGTACAAGTCCTTTTCTGTTTTATTTTTTAGACATGCTAAGTTTTATAAGTAAACTTCGTTAGTTTTCCTATTGCATTAATTTTATTTTTATAATCCTGTTCATCATACGATTACCAAGTTTAAGTAATTGTTTTGAATAAGTTCACATCGTCCCTTCTTGCATCTTTTAAATAACGTAAAACTTCGAACAGTGCAGTGATATATCTATTAACGGACCGACAAAAGAGGTAACAATATTTATAATCACAATTTAAATTCCACATTCACATTTTTATCTTACTCAAATTTTGTCTATTCGCTACAATTGTCAATATTAGATTTTGTCTACTCACTACTGTAATTTATCATAATCAAGTTTTGTATTCACT
>NJDD01002547.1:41199-74767 GCA_002245505.1 Calephelis nemesis
CAACTCAACGTATGCACGTAACCATACAGTATCAGCAGCTCCTGTACATCAACTCGGTTACGGTTAGACGACACCGCGCTTACGGTTCGCCAGCCGCGAGCCTCTTCCGAGGCGCGGCGATTACGTTACGATTCCGATATAATGTGCGGTTTTTGTATACAAATCAAAGTTATTCAGTACAAAGTAAAACTACACAACGGTATGATATCCACTTCAGGTACAAAATTAAGATTGCTCATTACTATAAAATACAATGAAAATAATATAATTAAGCTTCCATACCTAATAGGGATTTCACACGGAAAATAAAAATAGGTCGCACTCCGGGAGAAGTGAAAACTTGAATATTAACGTTGTGCATTTTTGATACTTTGAAATGGTTAGGGAATAACAATTTTGCACGAATTTCTTTAATTATCAGTATAAAAGTACTACCATTTATGTGGTAGAATACAATATTCATTTATTGCGCTATCGTACACAAACATGACAACACGAATATTCGCGCAAGCACCCTGCGTCGTCTTACGAAATTTCAGGTCAAGTGTCTTGAGTTTAGAAGATTTTACCCATTTCAAAAAAGTGCGCAACGCCGCTAATGAAGTTCTAAAACATAGGTTATAAACATTGATTTGCATCCGTGTGAAACGTAGATTTAATTCAAATTTTGATGTGTTTCAAGTTTCCACCCGTGTCACCTTTGTGGAAGGCGTGACTGGGCCGTGATTACAACCGTGTGGATGACGCTTAACAGAATAGATGCGAGTGTGTGTGTTAGTCCTTATTTCACGTCACAACAGACCGATGTTGTGGTATAATTGAGTAGTAATAGTTCGAAGGCTGCAGGGATAAACTACACTTTATCCCGATATCCACACGGATTCCAGGGAAAAAATATATCGATTTTAGGCGTAGTTGAAGCAACACCTAGTAGCGTAAAATTAATTAAAATTTATAGTATAAAATAAATTTATCAGTACGATCATCTTGATTTGTATTTAATTTTGAAATGCCTACTAGATTTAGCCGATAACGAAGTTAGTTTCCGAGTAAATTTTATGCGTATATTTATCCTCGTATTTTTTTCATGTTTTATTTTTTTATGTTATATAAACGTATTGCAACATGGAAATAATTTATACGAAAAAAATGTTATATATTTTTCCGTCCGGAACCAAGGCTCGTCAATTCACGTCCAACAAAATGATCTATATATATATAATTACAGTAGTTTGTAACTTTGCTATAATTAACGTAATATAATTACGAATATTGCGAAAGAACTTGTCCTTAAAACTAAAGCGAGTAAACTATATACATTTTTTTTAAATTCACTCAATAATTTATACATTTTACATAACAGTTATACAATTTATTACATAGTTTATACATATACGTTAATTACTACCTAAACCAAAATAAGATTTTGTCGGTAATTTAAAACTGCTTAACTTTTTTAATATTTAATGATTTTTTAACCATAAGAATCAACAAATAAAGTGTTAAAAAAATTCCAAAGTATGAGTTTCTCCTATAGTGTTCATTTTCTTATAAGTAAACAACACTGACATGTATAAATAATATTAATATTTTTTAAATGCATTTCATGACCACAGAACAAATACATTTTTTTTTATCATTACAAAATACTTAAAGAGTTAGGATATGAGCAAATGCAGATAAATTGAACCTTGTATTTTAGTTAACTTGTGTTTTTTTACCGCGTTTCAGAAATAACTCTTAGCCAAATTTGATTGAATTTTGAACGTTAAATAGGTATCGGTAATACACAAAATGGAAGAGCACGGTTTTTTTTGAAAATGATAATGTATAGCCAACCTCGCTGTTATTACTACTTCACCGGGCTATTTCGGGCCGAGCAGAGTGCTCAGCCCGAGACATCATATTTAGATGGACTGGACTATTACCTACAACGCCAGCAACAAGGGCTGTCTCCCGGGAGATAGAACTCCGACTTGGTGCTGCGTTCTGGTTGCTAGGTGGACTTGATGGAGGAGTAGTAGCTCGTCGCTCGGCGTTAGGCGCTAGGCGCAAGAGAGATCTTCGTCGGAACAAAGGATACCTAATTGTGACGGTATGGAGTTCTGCAGGCGAAGTTGCGGGCGATTGCCTAGTAAGATTGCGTATAATATCTTCCTACTTTAGTGTTTATGTCCATAAACCGATAGACAAATTTAAATTATTTACATTTTAACTTAGAAAACATTCCTCGTGCGTGCATATCGCAATAGAGCGAATCGGAATTCAGCTCATTAATGGATGAGTTACGTTACACTCATGACTGTTCTTCGGAACCACATACGAATGTTTTGAGATGATGCGTGGCTTCTTTTTAGATAGTTGTCAGTCCTTGAGGACCAGTTGCCTGCCTGAGTTAACTAGAGTTAAATTGTCTCTCTAAAAAGTATCTTCACGCCCACATCCCCGAAGAGGTAGGCAGAAGCACAACCAGGGCACCCACGACTAGCCGAAGACACTAAGTCCCATAATGTGATAGGTGGCAAGCCTATCCGCTAACCGGGCACATTTCCAATCTCGAACATTTTTTTATTAGAAAATTGGAAAAATCAAATTTTCTTTTTGTTGCTCGACACGGAATTCGAACCCAGGACCTCATGCAGTCAAGTCCAACACCTGAACCGCTAGACGGCTTACGAGTGGAAAATCCCCCGGATAGTCGTCGTTCTCGGGGGAGAGTAGCGGGTTATGTCGGACTCGAACCGACTACAAACCACACGATGACCTTCCTGCCGCCCGGCTAGGAGCGAGATGGGGTCGCGTTGGCATTCACCATCTCGACCTGCGGCTACGGCCGGTCCTTACCGGGCCTCCTCCCGCGTTGAAAGAGGGGCACCTCCGGCCATTGGAACCAGTTCCCTTCCTGAGTTAACTAGAGGCAACTAGTCTCTCTAATCTAATTAAATTAAATTCTATATTTGATAGATAACTTATTATGTGTATGTGTACATGATCGCGATTCTTACCTATATTACGTACCTATAGGTTTTACGATAAAATGTAGAAGATTTTCCATAAATGTACCTGTTTTATCGAAGTAGCGACAATCTACAATTACAACGCATCAAAGCAGAATCTTTCCATGATCTTCTCATGTCTATTAACTAGCCGTGTACATAAGTTACTAGCAGAATTATTAGACAATTAGTGGTGAAGTTTTTTAAGACCGGTAGTTTATCAGTGTTTTTAAGATAATTAGGAACATCAATTAAATAATCAGCAGCGTTGTCGGACAATGTTCAATTAGTCATATTCGCCAGTGGGTAGAGATTAGCTTGAATTTAAAAAAACATTAACATATGAACATCGAGCGTTTGGTTATAGTGATATGCATTAAAAAGTACTACTTAAGATAAGATGTGTAAGATAAGTTTTTAATTATGATCGATTACTCGGTGACTCGGCCATGTAAAGAATAGATAAGAATTACAAGTATTATGATTCACGATATTATAGAGATTAACACAATTTGGTATTCTTATAATGCAGTTCTGATATGATCGAAGGAACGATAACATAATCCGATATTATTTTGTAGCATCGAAGCGGTAACTGATAATTTTGATAATACTCACAAGAATACGTGTTGTAATGAAATATTCAGTGCACTTGCTAATATTGAAACAGTATTTTGACATTCGCATTCTTCGAGGAATAAGTACCTACATAAGGCTAATAAAATACATTTTACTCAAGTTGTTCGAATACCGGGTCGGAAAATACCCTCCACCTCCCATGGCCCTACCAACTATAAAGATTATACGGGCCGAAACGCGGGAGGTGCACGGGATCTGCTCTAAGGCTCTCTTTCCCGTGCACTTCTTGACTCCCTACAAGACTCCCTTTGACCTTCTCCACATTATGGGGCGGTCTGATCCTTCCCAGTTGGGAACGACGTCACAATCACAGCACTTGTTGGCCGACTTCCGAACTGCCTAATCAACCATCTGACGTTCGAACCTCAAGGGGTCCGCGCCTCCTAAGCCATGCCTGCGCAAATCCCGCGAAGAGCCGGTAGTTTGCCGGTGTGTTCACAAGCTCCGTGAAGTAGACCGGCCCCTCCTCCGTCCTCGTCAACCCATCCAGCATTATTTTTCGCGCGTCGGAATACCGGGTCGGGCAACAAAAATAAAATTTGGGTTTTCCAATTTTCTAATAGAAAAATGTTGCTCGCGATTTGATATGTTCCCGGTTGGCGGTAGGCTTGCCACCTGTCACATTGTGGGACTTAGTGTGTCCGGCTAATCGTGGGTGCCCGGGTTGTACCTCTGCCTACCTCTTCGGGGATATGGGCGTGAAGATACTTTTGTTCTCTGGCATAAGCTTCACTTGTCAAATCTAATTATTGTAATATATTTTTGTAAATTTTGTTGTTAATTTTAAAAATATATAACAACATTTATAGCTATATTCGTAGTTTAAACTGCCCATTCGATTCTCTAATTTCGGATATACCACACAATCTAAAACAACAAATTTGTTGGCATAACAAGTGTTGATCTACAAAAAAATTAAGATCTTTATCAAAGGCCTAATGAAATAGTTATTTGTTCGCTGGTATACCTTCTTAGAATTTATAATGAGCTCGATTATTCGATATCGATATTGCAGTAATACACAATAATATTATCTTATGTTATATTTAACAATACCTAAATAAGAATTTAAATATGTACTCGCAAGTGCGAGTACATATCCATACAAAAAATGTGCACGGGACACGTAACCTTTTTATTACTAGATTTAAGGATAGAGGTCCATACAACATAGAGATAGAGGAACATACAACCACGCACACTTTCAAATACTTACACATAATAATATAAATACACAATAATTAAAATAAATATCCCTAGACAAGTTACACAAATTGAATCTAACCCCAAAGTAAGCAAATTATATGCTTGTGTTATGGATGTTAGTCAACGATTCTAATAGGTACATAGAAATACTTAAATATATACAAGAATAAATTTAATTAACACCCAGACTTGGAAATACAGACATCTAAATATTCATCACACACATGGCCCCGTCGGGAATCGAACCCGAGCCCCGCGGTTGGTCTGTGTAGTTAGGCGTGTACGCTAGCCACCCGACCAACGAGGCGGTCAAGGACATAAGTAGGGCCGCAAATTTAACACTTTACTTGAACCCAATTTCACAACAACAATAAAACATTTTGAAACATCAGTATCATGTAATCGTACAAAACCAAGCATATATCTTATTTCCTATATCACTGTTACAACTATTCTACGATTGTGTAACACTTTATGCAATTCTCATAAGCAAATATTGCGACTGGTTTTTTTGTACACTATGTTTAAAATCGCCTGTGTGGTCTAGCGGTCCAAGTGTTGGACTTGACTTCATGATTTCTAGGGTTCAAATCCCGGGCCGGGCAACAAAAAGAAAATGTGGTATTTCAAATTTTCTAAAACAAAAATGTTGTTCGGGATTGGATTTGTGCCCGGTTGGTGATAGGCTTGCCACCTATCACAATGTGGGACTTTAGCTAATCGTGGGTGCCCTGGTTGCTCTGCCTACTCCTTCGGAGATATCGGCGTAAAGATATTATTTCCTTTTTTATGTTTAAAAACTCTAATATTTCCAAGACGAAACTTCAATGGAATGGAATTCCACCAAGCTCCGACGATAAGAAGTATAGAAACTTCAAGTAGTATTGTAGTTTCAGTAATCTCCCGTACCGTTCAAGTAATTTAGGTCAGCGCTTCTCAAGCATCTCATGGGATGTTATTTCCTTTATCACGGACACCGCTATCAAGTTTAGGTGATAGAGCGACGCATTTGCCTATATCTGTCGACATGGCGAGTCGTATTTCGGTCTAGCCACAAGTGGTTTAAAACGTCAGTTACAGGTTACGTTAGTTTAGTGTACCTAAATGCGATGGGTATTACTTAAGTGCCACTAGAAAATGCGTCTACTTTTTTCCCTACATATATTACATACTGTGTCTAAGATTAGTCCCTAACGGGGTAGGCAGAGTTTATACAATATATAAATAATAATATGTTTTTATCAAGACAGAGAAAAGCGAGTAGACGCAAATACATTAGCAGCATGTTCACATGTTCTTCTTACTACCGGCCACCTTACAAAAATAAGTACAGTCAAAACAATAAATGTCACAGTTTAAAAGTAATAAAACCATTTTATTGCGTTTAACTTATACGCAAAACTCAAACCAAACCAATGGCAAAACTTCACAAAAACGATTCTTCAATTTCAATATTTTGTCGTTAACAATGTATGAAACCACTTTGGGGTACTATACTACTCCTTTTGGGATACTCTATCCAAAAAAAGCGGTGGTAAAGTCGGTTTCCTAACGATAGTTGAACGTGACAGCGGCATAAGAACGGAAGCCGTTTGTGCCTCTTTGTCGCTCGTTCCGCGCTCTCGCTTGCACTTCAAGACTTAAATGCAACGCCTCAGAGCGAGGTAACGCTGCATGGGTCATGTTTTTTCGTGTATGCAGCCGGCTCCAACGAATTATAAGGCGTTGTCATGTCAAAGTATCGAAATGCTACTCGGCTACGTCTTGCACTACGTCTTGCAAAATATAAATATACGTCGAATTACGAGCCTCCGCATATTTCCGTGTGTGGAAAAATAATAATTTATTTCAGTGACAATTACCTATAACCGAACTAAAAAACTGTGCGTCTCGGGACACGCGACAGAAGTGATAACCTAATCCAGACAGACAAGCGACGTAACGCGTTACGTAAAGGAGAGGTTAACCATCCCATAAGGAGTCACTTCAAAAGTGACAATAGACACTTAACATAATATCGCTACTTTATACGCAACTATGCATACGTATATGCATGTGTATCTATATGTATAACGAAGCCGATAATACGAGAGCCTCAGGTTCAATTCCTGACGTAGCCCATAGTTATTTGGATTTTTATGTCTGAATTTTTATTACACTTGTGCATTAATAAACATTTATAACATGGACTAACAAACATAGCACATGCATACCTATATCTTCGGACTTCGAATGCATTCGTAACTGTGATATCCAAAAAAAGTGGGATTGAAAAAAGGTGTTTGTGTTAAAATGAGAAAGGATATATGCTCCGCTGGTTCGGACGTGTAGAAAAAATGACAGATGAAAGATTGACAAAGCAGATATACAATGCGAATGTCGATGGATGTAGGTACCCGGGAAGACCTACATTCCACGATCAGATCGCTCGGGTGTTATCCGGAAGTGGTGTCAAGAATCTCCGAAACAGGCGTGTTTGTATGAAAAGGGTTATGAATGTGGAGGAAGCCAGGCAGGTTTGCAAGGTTCGTGCGGTTTGGCACTCGATACTCTCTGCCTACCCTGTAAGGGACTTGGCGTGACGATATGTATGTATACCTATACCCAATTTGCTGTCTATAAGGTTTGAGCATTTCTTGTAATTTATCCACAAACATTAATAGTAACGGTAATATTAGTACATTGAAGACATTCCAGAAAATAGTAAAAAAAAAATCCACCACTTATCAGAATTGTAAGAAAATGGCTGGACCAATTTGGATTGTCAAAAGTTAAACTTCTGGGTATCAGGAATTCTATATTTATCGAAATCAGTCAAATGTTTCTGTTCAAGTTTTCCCCGTGTTGGTCCGGGCTCCTTTGCAGAATAGGTCATCTGCCTTCCATCCAGGTAGCTTGTAAAAGGAGAGCAAAGGCTTACCATCACTATCATAGTGACTTTTGACTAATAGAGTTCTGCAGTTGTTCTGCAGTTGCAGTTCTGAGTTTCTGGGTAGTAGAGTTCTGTAGCAACTCATACGGGTTGGTACCAGCGCCTTACCTATTCTTGTCGCCACAACGTCAGTGCTTGCGGTTGACGTGTTCTAGGTCGAAGAGTAAGGTAGCCGGTATACTTACTTAGCTCTAGGCCTAACATTCCGGCCGCAGGTTGGCAATGCACCATTACCACCTTTGGTGTCTCTAGACGACGTGAATTTCTTACCACCAGAAATCCGTCTGCTTGTTTGCCTTCCAATATCATAAAAATAAAAAATAAATAAAGTGAGAGCGGAAATTAAAAAAAATTAGCAGCGCGAGCGAAGAGGGGAGTGCACAAAGTAACTACAGAGTTATGATACCTATAGTTATAAACAAGTGAAGGACAATAACCAAGCTTAAAATTATATTAATTACATCGTGTATTTAATTATGAGGATAAGTGTTAGTGTATCTACATGATAATTGGTTCAGAAATGACATGGCGGAAATCTTACGGAACAGACGACGGATAGCAATAATAAACTTGCATCACTCTTCTCGTTTAACCGACTCCAAAAAAGAGGAGATTAAAATTATTCTTTACTTTGAAACGAATTATACAAAAATGATAAAATAATAAAACATACGAATTGGAAACTAGGTAAGTGATCGCCTCTGTCAAAAGTAGGTCTTTTCTATGTCTTTGGTCTAGCGGTCCAAGTGTTGGACTTGATTCATGAGGTCCCGGGTTCGAATCCCGAGTCAGGCCAAAAAAAGAAAATGTGGTATTTCCAATTTTCTAATAATGAAATGTTGCTCGGGATTGGATATGTGCCGGGTTGGCGACAGGCTAGCCACCTATCACATTGTGGGACTTAGTCTCTTCGACTAGTCGTTGGTGCCCTGGTTGTGCTTCTTCCTACCTACCTTTATTTTAACTCATATTTAATAATACATATTCTTTATGTAGTTTAAATGTTTATAAAATCGAAGTATCTAAGGTTTTTGTACTTTTAGTACGGTTAATTATATGATTACTACAATTACTACACTGGTAGTAACTAGTACCAGTTCCTCCTGACTTCGCACGTATTTTTTTTTCTAGTAATAAATATATCCAATCTCTCGTCTCTTTAATGTTCAAGTTGCACTATATTAAATGAAATTCTACATGTAACTTTACGGTAAACCAGGATACACCCCGCAGTGAGATAAGTGCCATATTTAAAAAAAACCTAACTTCCCAAAGCCGATACGAAAAATAAATAGTTCGATTAGAAGTCGCAGTCACCACAGTACGTTTGTTTAGTAGTCTATGTAGAATTATCAGTATGACCAACAGCAACTATAATATGATGGTCCAACTGTGGCCCAATGTAAACTACAGTAACTTTATTAAAAACTAGATCTTTCCAGTAACTACGCCCACTAATTAAATTTGATTAGTTCTCTAATAGGTTTCCCCTTGTTGGTCCAGGCTCCTTTGCAGAATAGACCATCTGCCTTCCTGCCAGGCAGCTTGTAAAAGGTGAGCATAGGCCGTCCCTAACACCGTGACATCTGACTAGGTGGCAGAGTTTCACAGCGACTCACCCGGATTGGTACCACCGCCTCACCTATTCCTTCCGCCATAACGTCATGACGTGTACCGGTTTGGAGGGTAAGGTAGCCGGTAAACTTACTTTCGCTCGAGGCCTAACACACACACGTTGGCATAGCACCATTACCACATTTGGTGTCTTTAGACGGCGTGAATTTCTTACCACCAGGAAATCCGTCTGCTTGTTTGCCTTCCAACATCATAAAAAGAATACGTACTTACTAACTTCCTGATTGAGCTAATAATAAAAACTCTTAACACGCAAAAATAATATACAATGACTTTGCTTCTCTGCAACATTAAGAAGGGATGAACACAACTTTGCATTTATATTACAAGCAAGTTTGAATTTGGCTAAAAATAAAAATATCACTCATCAGATAATATGTAAATAAACGTTTATATTAAAAATATTAATAATACTAGAACATGCCCTGCTGTGTTCCTTCCGCCGGAACTTCAAGGCGTTTACAAATAGAGGAAATTAATGCACTAATAGTACTAAATCTCATTAATACTACGAGTGCGAATGTTTGAATCAAACGTATGGGTATTACTATTAATTAAACGTATGGTATTACTAATACTATTAATTAATTAAGAAACACCTGAGTAGTGAATTAATAAAAAGCAACTACTAATACATACTAATACGAAAAGATTCAAGATATTCAGGTATTTGCAGTTTTGTTGTTTGTTCACCTCCGGTCTAGTGAACCGTTTATGGACTTGGTTTCATTACGACCTGGGTTCGAAATGGGGTCGATCAACAAAAAAAATGTGTTTTTTTCTATTTTGTAATAAAAACATCGTTGCCGGAGTCGAATATGTGCCAATTTGGCGATAGGCTTGGCACCTATCACATTTGAGTCTTAGCCTAATCCTGAATGCCCTGGTTGTACCTCTACGTGCCGTACGATAAGGGCGTGAATGTACCTTTTAATTGTTCAATCACTGTAAAATTCGGACGGGATCATGTTTTGCCTTCAAATATTTTGATGCGCCAACGATTACTCAGACACAACCTTTTACTTAAATGTAACTCCAAATAACTGGTAAGCATATTTAAAGATTATACGATTAAGGCAGAACTGCGGGTAAAGTCTATACTGAAATAATGTTTACTTTAAACTGTCGCCGCTAGTTTATCCGAACTCCAAATATACCACACTGTAGGAACCTGTCTCTAGAACCAGGTCGGTGGGTTGGCCATATTACATAACGTGACACGAATACATACCGTAGCGTATTTATATAGCTCTTTAGTTGAAAGCCCGACCTTTACATTTCAATTAGCAGACGAATCAAACAATTTTAGTAATGGTATTAGTTTAATTTAAGTATATAGAATTTTGTATTGTCACGCTGTTACAATACAAAATATTTAAGCGCAAAAACCGACTCCACCTACTCTACCCCGATAATTAACTACGATAATAAAAACCGACTTCAAAACTAAAAAGTAAAAAAATAATAACAATTAATACTACCTATTAGATATATGTGCCAATTACAAACATGTTTGAAGTCGGTGTCAAGTCTTAAACTAATAGTTATAAATTGGCTTGGCACCGACTTCAAACGTATTAGTAATTGGCACATATAAGTAATAGGTAGTACACGATTAATATCAAATACTTATTGGTTTTTTAAATAATATTATTTATATATTACTTTTTAGTTTTGAAGTCGGTTTTTATTAACGTAGTTACTTTTATTTAATAATTTTTTTAATTAGTTAAGTGCTGATATGATTTAATTTAATAAAAATAAATGTCAGGATAAGTGAAGAAAACAGTTGAAAAATGCTCAATAAATAAAAACTTATTGGCCTACCTGAACCAATTTTTTGTGGGACCAATTCGAAGCTGTTCCGCATCTAACAAAAAAAGAATTACGAAATTCGGCTCAGAAACCTCGGAGAAATCGTTGTACATACATTAAAAAGAATATCCCGGTCGAATTGACAACTTCATCGTTTTCTTGAACCCGGTTAAAAAGACGTATCTAACGAAAAGTAAAAACGAAGAAATAAATGTTTTAATTAACGAAACAGCAAATTGTTAGCTGTCTTGTAGACAATTAAAATATCTACGTATTTAAAACTTGAAAATAATGCCCACTAAATAGTCTTTTACTTGGTTTAATAATATCATAAACTTATTTAATTCATGTGATAAAAATAACAAAAAAACAGTTTCATCTTATCTTAAAAAATTAAGAAAAATATTACATACTTAAGTGAAAAGACGTAAATGGTCATATGCGTCTTTTACATTTCAAACACTAATTTAAGTATTTCGTCTATCTATCTAGCTTATATCAGAAAAATGGACGCATATAGGTATTTCCGCCTTTTATATTAAGAATAATAAAACTATTTAAGTACTAGCTGTCCCGGCGAACTTCGTACCGCCCGTTCAGTTTGTATAGGAAAAATTAAAATGTTATTACGTTTCCGAACAAACAATGCTCTTTCAATATAGTCTATGGCTGTGAATGACATTGACATTCGATACGCGCGTTTTTTAAAATATGCAAAATTAAATGTATATTTTTCAACATTTCTGAGAGATTTTCTTAATTTTTTTTCCGTAAGAACCTTCTGCTAATAATAACAAATACAACAAAAATAGAATTAGTGAAATCGGTCCAGCCATGTAGGCGTGATGCCGTGACCAAGGATAACGGGTTTCATTTTTATATATATAGATATAAATAAGGCATAAGTGGTTAGATGCGGTCGTTTTTCTTAATGTAAAAGCGATTTTCAATTAAGTTTTATGTAAAATCGTCATTTCATCTTTTAATCGGGTGTAAAAAGGCATACAGAAGCGCTCTATTTTATAGTGCTAAAACCGCACAAGAGGTAGTTAGCAACATATTAAAAATACACACAGCTGCGCCTTTTTTCTGATTCCGGCAATCTATATAAATCAAATTTAGAAAAAAATGTTAGATTTTTTTATGTTATAGGAAGGCAAACAAGCAGACGGATTTCCTGATGGTAAGAAAATCACGCCGCCTAGAGACACCAAAGATGGTAATGGTGCGTTGCCAACCTGAGGTCGGGATGTTAGGCCTCGAGCAAAAGTAAGTTTACCGGCTACCTTACCCTCCGAACCGAAACACGTCATGACGTTATAGCGGCAGGAATAGGTTAGGCGGTCGTACCAATCCAGGCGAGTCGCTACGAAAGTCATGTTATGCAAGATTTTTAAAAAGGTTTAGAAATATCTAAAAAAATATGTTAAAAGACTTTACTCCAGCAAGTGGTTAACATCTTTATCTATAGATCCACTTTTGTTAGATCACCCGCACACATATGATTTCTTTTTGAAAAATGACATGATAGAAGAAGAAAAACCTTATGTCTTTGCGAGGTATGTTATGGAGCTCCGTAACCAAATCCGTGTCCTTATCGGGACGGCATAAAATTTGCCAATGCAAAAGATGACCTTATTTTGACCGTATAATCGGTCGAGGGGCACGCATAACTCCACCGAACAACAGTGAGGCTCGGGTTCGATTTCCAACGGCGGCAGACATTTTGTGTGATGAACATTTAGCTGTCTGTGTTTCCAGGTCTGGATGTGTTCATTAAATTTATAACAGTATTTTATATTTTATTTGTATTTGTTTAAAAAGTATCTTCACGAACATATCCCCAAATAAACAGGCAGAGGCAGAACCAGAGCACCTACGACTAGCCTGACACTAAGTCCCACGATGTGATAGGTGGCAAGTCTATCGCCAACCGGGCACGTATCCAATCCCGGGTAACGTTATTTTTATTAAAAAATTAAAAAAACATTTTTCTAATTTTTTTTTGTTGCGAGACCAGGGATCGAACCCGGAACCTTAAGTCAAGTCTGATATCGGACCGCTAGGCCACAGAGGCGATTATTATTTACGTACTTTTATGGGGTGGTATTGTTGATTAACACTCGTATCACAAGCATGTAATTTGCTTACTTTGTAAAAAAGAAAGTATCTTCACGCCCATATCCCCGAAGAGGTAGGTAGAGGCACAACCAGGCCACCCACGACTAGCCGAAGATACTAAGTCACACAATCTGATACGTGGCAAGTCTATCGTCAACCGGGCACTTATCCTATCCCGAGCAACATTTTTTTTATTAGAAAATTGGAAAAACCCAATTTTTCTTTTTGTTGCCCGATCCGGGATTCGAACCCGGGACCTCATGCAGTCAAGTCCAACAACTGAACCGCTAGACCACAGAGGCGATTAACTTTGCTTACTTTGGATTTAGATTAATTTGTGATTAGTACGGGGATATTTATTGTATATAGCAACAATAAAATTGCGCTGTAATAGACACGTAGTATTAAAGTGATATGTAAAAATTGTACTTGTACCTATAACAGGCGGGACGATAATTTTTTGTAAAGTTTTTGCCTTAAGCCAGACATTTAAATAGGACGATGACAATAAAGCATCATCCAGACGGTTGTAATTACGCTTCAATCACCTTGTGACCTGGTGACCTTGGTGGAAACTTTGTTTGAAACATATCAAACTTCGGATAAAATCTACGTTACACAATGAAAAACCAATTTTTTAATCCGTGTGGAGCTCCTATAAAGGAGAACATTCGTTTTATGGATATTTATTTGAAATTTTAAATAGTTTAACGTAATTTTTGACCGCCTCGTTGGTCGAGTGGCTAGAGTACTCGCCTAACTACATCGATCGACGCGAGGCTCGGGTTCGAATCCCGACGGGGGCAGGCATTTGTGTGATGAATATTTAGATGTCTGCATTTCCGGGTCTGGGTGTTTATTAAATTTATTCTGGTATCTATTTAAGTATTTCTATGTATTTGTATAGTTGAGTAACACCCATAACACAAGCATATAATTTGCTTACTTTGAGGTTAGATTCAATTTGTATGATATGTCTAAGGATATTTATTATTACTATTATTTTTATTATTTTATTTTATTTCCATATTGTTCTCCTTTTTACAATTATAAAGGCTATGATAATGGACATCAAGCCCAATTTTATGAAAAAAAATATCAGTTGTCTCTAAAGTCGGTTTACTGACGATAGTTGAACGTGACAACGTCATAAGAACGGAGGCCGATTGTGCCTCTCTGTCGCTCTTTCTGCGCTCTCGCTTGCACTTCAAGTCTTAAATGGCACGCCTCAAAACGAGGTAACGCGGCATGAGTCGTGTTTTTTTGTGCGTGCAGCCGGCTCCATCGAATTATAAGACGTTGTTACGTCAAAAACTTGCACTTGTTATCTCTACGTTGTTGTTTGTTGTTTTAACTTTTTACATATAAGTCAGTAGCTGATATTGATTGTTAAAAATAAAGTAAATAACTTATTTTTCATTGAAAAGCCTTGCTAGTAATGTAACAAATCAAAACGGTTGATTTAAGTGTACCTAACATAAAGTGTATAATGTAGAAGTACAAGTGTCACTTGGAAACTATGTACACGATGGAATTACACCAAGTGAGAACGATGACATGAATCAATCAATGAAGGCCTCATAATAAGAGATAAAAAAGAAAAGAGTAATTTTATACTTATACTATGTACTAGCGGCCCATCCCAGCTTGACACTGGTGGATAAACTTCTATGATATTTTTTTATACATATAAACCTTCACCTTGTATTACTCGATTCTATAAAAAAAGTGTGTGTGTGTGTCAGCTACGACGCACGATTGGAGTTTACTCCTTACGAAATGTATCTTGCAGCACACATGTCTCCTACAGCAGATTTAGTTATGTTAATTCTTCTTAAATTAGTATCATCGCAGACATTAGAAGTGTGATCCAAATAGTCAGTATTTTGATAGATAGCGACTCCTCCTGCACGGAGACTACGAAGTATCGCGCAAGAGGAGATCCCGAGAATGAGATACTCTGTGTAATGTATTCCATCTCATTCTTTTACACGTTCAATCCTCCAGATATATATGTATGTCTCTCTCTACGTCACGCCTCAACTTTTCGTGTTACACTTGATTTTACTCCTCATAAAATTTCTGTACCGGGCCTTATAACTCAAATCGTTTCTTAAGGAGTAAACTCCAAAAACGCTTAGAAATATGTTGTGTAGTTTTAAAGATCATATCATACATAGAGACAAACAGCGGAAAGCGCTATTGTATTAAAATATTTTTTATTTATATATTACGCGAAATAAATTTACTGGATTTTAGTTTTTTTGGGTAATTATAAAAAATATATAAAAAACAACCTCTGATTATGTTTTCATGAATATTGATATTTGCAAACGGAACTCTATAGCTACGTTCAAGTTCCTTCCACTTATTTTATATTTCCGCAATACAATTATTTTATTCTTCTCATCACCTTGTTTTTGAAAAATAATGGAAGAGAGAGGACGGAACAAAAATTATTCATCTTTGTTACTGTGCTTTTTAATGTCAAATTAACACAACTAGTGGTCGGGCGTTAGTCGAAATTCGACCATAACAAATTTTAATATCTTGTTGATAAGAGCGCCATCTTCATTTCTCAGGACCAACTACTTTGTTTTCAAACTTTTTAGTGCGCCATCTGTGATCTTTTAACGTCATCATCGATATATTTGTTTGTGTGTGTCAAATGCATGGTAGTGTGGGTAATGTTTTATTATTGTTAAATATTAGCGTTCTGCACTTCTCCTACGGATAAACAATAAGTGTGCCAAATTTGATGCTCCAAAAGGGGTCCAAAGTTTTGGCATCACACATTAATATATAGACAATAAGCACTGTTTACAATGAGAATAAGAAAATCGAGCGAGCGTAATGCTCAAACAAATGCGTCATCTGCATTTAAAAGCGGGTAGTTCACCAGTGTGTCACTCATACGCACTCTAACATTCAATCTTTAACCGTAACTTTAAAAAGCATTTTAGTATAAATATAAAACGGATACTTTATGCCATCGAGACAGTCGTTTACTTGTTTGTCTTTCAAAGATAAATACAAATAATTGAGATGAAAACTAATCACAGTACTAGTCATTTTATAATTGGAAATGGTGGTACCAATTACAAGAAACTATTTGTTGTAACAAAAAATCAAGGTATAAAAACACGTCTAAAGATACAAATGTAAATTATTTCACATCAAATGGATGCTTATTTCAGAAGGCTTTGATTCCACCAGAAATGTTCGAGGATGTGTAGCGAGGGATATGTTTGTAAAGAACCAAAAGAACCGTTTAATTTACCTCCCCTCGGTTAGCACAGCTCTATTGGTAACAATTCTATTGATTTTTTTTACAAAATACATCCCTCGCTTATCTTCCCACATCTGTGTTGGAAACGCAGCTTAACACATATTTGTGTAAACGCATTTCTGAAATTTGAAATTATCTGAAAGCTTTCTTTTAACTGTCCGCAGAGTGTACACTACTCTCCGTTGCGGTTTATTTTATTTTTGCGGGGAGGGCAGGACATTTTTTCTGGCTTTCTATGAAATAGTAACACACATCAATCCTGTCGCATTCATTAATAAGATTATGTTAATATATATAATAGGTATCTATTCATATTAATATGGTAAGACTGTATCGTTTGTCGAGTAGGTTAGGTTACGGGTATAATTAATAATGGTGGTAATTCTGCTGTTCACAAACTAAACTTATTTTAGATGCATGCTATCTTTCTCAAATAAAACAAAAATAAAAGAGATGGAACGTTTTAGACATGTCAGATTGGTCCGAACATGTCAAATCGCGATATTTTAAATCGACGTTTCCCGAGTAACAATTTAAACGTCTGAAGAAATGACGTGTACGGTCTAATTTGACAGCGCTAAAAGTGTTTTGTCTCTTTCTGATTCTTTCGTTGAAAGAAGACAGCGCTAAATTAAAATTAGTTTAGTGAGTGCGCAACAAAATTACCACCAATGTCTCCGAACATCCGCGAGTCTGGGTAGGGTGAAGAACATTTCAATATTTATTTATACTTATTATTAATATTTATTTATACTTATTTCTATATACTAGCAACAAATTTTCATCAAGTACACAAGCAGGCAAGTAATATACCGAGTAAATGTTATACGTATTAATATGTAGTATAAGTATATGTATATTATGTCTATTTTTATTAAATTAAATTAAATTAATTATTGCCGCCTCTGTGGTCTAGCGGTTCAATTGTTGGACTTGATTGCATGAGGTCCCGGGTTCGAATCCCGGATAGGACAACAAAAAAGGAAATTGGGTTTTTCCAGTTTTCTAATAAAAAAAATGTTGCTCGGGATTGGAAATGTGGCCAGTTGGCGACAGGCTAGCCATCTATCACATTGTGGGGCTAAGTGTTTTCGGCTAGTCGTGGGTGCCTGGTTGTGCCTCTGCCTATCTCTTCGGGGATATGGGCGTGAAGATACTTTTATCAAATTAAGTCAAATCTCGCTAGTAAATTTGATCCACTAAGGTGACTTACTGACAAGATTGCAGGCACATCTGCATTTAGCAACATGCTACAAATATATTTACTTATTAGATTATTAAATTAAATCATATCAGCAATATACTAAAAAGTATTCAATAAAAATAACTACTAAAAAAGTAAAAAAAATAACAAAGATTTAATGTTAATTATATACTACCTATTATTTATATATATGATACTTACTTATACGTTTGAAGTCGATTCCAAGCCATTATTACCTAATTATTACATTAAAGCTTGGCACCGACTTCAAACCTATTGGTAAATACATAATAACAACATGCAGTATAATATAATTAATAATAAATAGTAATTATTTTTTACTTCTTAGATTTTAAGTCGATTTTTTCAATTAGTTATTTTTATAATAAAAGTATGTTTATCTCTTTTTAGTGTAGTTATTTTGTTTCATATAATAGCATCAACATAAGGAAAATTCATATTGTAATTGGAAGGAAGCGACACGAACATTTTATACTTAACATTAAGACAAAAAACGATGAATTTATAAACATAAGTTGCACATTGAGTAAGTGTTATGTATATTTGTATAAACTGCGGTAAACACTATTAACCTTATATTGTGCAAATATGTCAAAGCCAATGGTAACCACATGACGGACGGTGACTAATAGGTTTTAGAAGTAATTTTTAAGAGCAAATAAGTTGAAGAAAATTTAGCTGAGCAATTACCAAAAAAAATTACCGTTGTGTTTTATTATGATATTGGAAGGCAAACAAGCACGGATTTACTGGTGGTAAGAAATTCCCGCCGTCTAGAGACGCCAAAGGTGGTAATGGTGTATTGCCAACCTGAGGCCGGGATGTTAGGTAAGTTTACCGGCTATTTCACCCTCCGAACCGGAACTCGTCATGGCGTTATGTCTCCAGGAATAGGTAAGGCGGTTGTACCAATCCGGGTGAGTCGCTGCGAAATTTTACCACCTTGTCATATGTCAGAGTGTTGGTGACAGTACGCCTATGCTCGCCTTTTATGAGCTGGACAGGAAGGCAGATGGTCTATTCTGCAAAGAAGATCGGCCTCACCACAGGGAAAGCAATGGGTGAAGCAATTCTACCAAGAAAATTACAATATATACCTACACTAGTACGTACATCACATCGCGTAACGGATGTGACATACGCTGCCGGCATTGTAAGAAATATAAAAATCCAATAGTTTATAAGGATAAGGATTTTACTAACTCTATCTTAGAAATGTCGTTAGTTTTACAAAATAGTAAACTAAAAGCATAAATACTTCTATAAAAATATACGTCAATAAAAACCCGGAGCGAGGTGAATCAAAAAATAGCAATTTGGCGCCCAATCCCTCCCTGTATGTTGAAGCTAAATACGAATAAAAATACGCTGCCGGCATTGTAAGAAATATAAAAATCCAATAGTTTAT
The DNA here is from genome assembly GCA_002245505.1 of Calephelis nemesis. Classification (NCBI taxonomy): domain Eukaryota; kingdom Metazoa; phylum Arthropoda; class Insecta; order Lepidoptera; family Riodinidae; genus Calephelis; species Calephelis nemesis. The sequence goes on from NJDD01002547.1 coordinate 60,466, forward strand.
AAGGATAAGGATTTTACTAACTCTATCTTAGAAATGTCGTTAGTTTTACAAAATAGTAAACTAAAAGCATAAATACTTCTATAAAAATATACGTCAATAAAAACCCGGAGCGAGGTGAATCAAAATATAGCAATTTGGCGCCCAATCCCTCCCTGTATGTTGAAGCTAAATACGAATAAAAATCTCTATCGCGTATTTTCTAAAATGTTGTTTATAAAATAAACTGTTTCTTGGAAATATTTTATTGTGGTAGCGTCACGGAATTTTCCATCAGTCTTATTTCGAGGAGCAACATAAAAACATTATTTTTCATCATTTTAAACTCTAATTTGTAAAACAACATTATTAAATATGGAATCGAGGACTTAAAATCTGACCATATAGAATAATGTAAAATACTTGAATTGGGTTTACACTAACTGGTTGCGTTTCAACTCTCAAACTTCTATAACTTGTTAATATTTATGTAAAACTAAAGGTCCAGTAAGTGATTCGCTACGTATATGACCGTATGAATGACATAACATAATAATAAAAAAAAAGAAAAAAACAACTGAAAAAAGTTTTAATATGACAAGCACAACACCCAACTGAAAAAAAAAATCAATTTGATTGAAAAATTCTCATTAACAAAATGATCCTCCATTTATATCATTTGTTACAAAAAATGTGATAAATGAAGAACCGCTCGACCGACTTTATGCAAACTTCACATGAACCATCTACTAAACAGTCCGAACAAAGCCTAAACATTCGGTTTGTATAGGTGAGCCCGTTCTTGAGTTATAAAATTACAACGAAAAGTGGCATTGATTTTTTAGATTTGAATATTGAGATTTTTATACATAACTTGTTTTTTTAATAACTTCGTTAGGTACTTGTACAAATAGTCACTTTTAAATATTAGTTAGTAACCTTAAGAATTACAGTAACAAATCTTAAGACCTGTAATTTTGGAATGTTCAAATTATTTTGTAAACGCTCGGACATAACATATTGCAAATCCAACGTGGTAACCAGGACAGATGAATATCAAATAAATAAAAGGACTAAAGAAAAAGTAACTTCACTTATGCTCGGTTTCTATAATCAACGAAACGTAATCTGTAAGTTTAACCATTCGCAGTTTGCTCAAAAAACGGAGCGTTACTCGTATTTTCAAAGAAAATGTCCAGAGTTAACTGTCGAAAACTGTCTGATCTTAATAATCGTACAAAATACTGCGACCAGTAATCAAAAAGACTTAAATATAGAAAGTAATATAGGAACCGGTCATTAACAAGTATACAAAAATACTGTTTACCAGGTAAAGTAAAATAAGTACTCAATGGTAAAATAATATATGCAGTTATTAAAAGTTAACAATTTAGAGAATTTCAATAAATATTTCGAAGATCTGGTAATTTGATAAGATAATCGCTTTTCATGTCACGGTGATGTTTAACGAATACTTTAAGGGGCACTTGCACATTTGCGGATAACATTAAATATTGAGTTAAACTGTCAAATATAAGGATTTAACTCTTGTTAGTCGCTAACTCATTGTTAAATACTTAACCCAGGAACGTGCAAGTGGTCTAAGAGGACAAAAAATAATATATTTCTTGAGATTTTCGTTCGACAGAAGCTCTTTTCTACGTGTCTTTTATATTAGGTTTATGCCAACTGCCACGGGCGCTCCGTGGTACGTTCGCAACGAGGACCTACATCGCGACCTCGATTTACCCACGATAGCGCAGCATTTCAAAGAACTATCGGAACGTTACTTTGAAAAAACTGCTGCCCACCCGAATCCGTTATTAGCATCCGCGTGTAGCATACGAGCCGCCATCATTCCTCCTTCCAATCCACCCAGTAACCAGAACGCAGCACCAAGTCGAGGTACGGTCTCCCGGGAGACAGCCCTTGTTGCTGGCGTTGTAGGTAACAGCCCCATGCATTTAAATAATGATGTCTCGGGCTGAGCACTCTGCTCGGCTCACAAAGCTCGGTGAAGTTGTATAAAATCGCGAGATTAGCAACAAATTAGTCAATCCAAAAAAAAGTGTCTTTTATATTTTCTTGCCTTATTCTATACATTTTACTTAGGTGAGTTAAAGATGATATCAACAACTTACCGCTTCTGTTGTCCATCAGATCATGGTACCAAGCGTACACTCCTTCCATCTTTGGATTCTAGACTACCAACTAATTTATAAATCTGAAACAATATAAATTTATACAAATTAATTTACAAAAACTCAATTCCCACAAACAAAATACAAATACGTATAATAACATTAAATTCCATTTATTTCTGTAGCACATTTTTTGGCACTGCGCAAGTTTCCTTTTTCATTTCAAGATTTCTAATTGCTTAGATTTTAAATGAGACATTTATTTTGTATTGTTTTTTCTATATCTTAGGTTAGCTGTAAGATATCTCTTGTTAGAGATAAGCTCGCCTTTTGTGCAGTATTTAAATTTGTATTCTCGTGCTGTCGATCTCTAATGACATGTTTAATAAAGTGTAAAATAAAAAATAAAGACATCTATTTAAATCCGATGGTTTTATTTACTCGAATGTACGACGCAAAATGTGATTAATAAGTGTTTTTATTTCAAGTAAAACAAAATTAAAAGTATCTTCACGTTCTACATCATACTAATATTATCATACTAATATTATAAAGAGGCAAACTTTGTTTGTTTGGTTGTAATGAATAGGCTCAAGAACTACTGGACCGACTTTAAAAATGTTTTCACCATTCGAAAGCTACATTATCCACGAGTGACATAGGCTTTGTTTCATCCAAATCGATATAGTAGAAGCTAAGTTACGCAGGCGAAGCTGCGTATAACTGCTAGTTAGAAATAAACGTATTGAAGATATGCTATAAAACCAACAAGTTTTAGACAAAAATTCAAAGCTTTTATACTATATGCAAAATTGCCGGATTTCAGAAAAAAATGGCGCTTATAGATACGGAAGATGTAAGCAATGCTGCCAACATGAGGCTGGAATGCTAAGCTTTTACCCATCCCCCAATCCGGAATACAAAGATGGCAAGTACTGCTATCATGGGTGCAGGAATGAACCCCTTGGTGAGTGCTTTCTTCTATACAGAATACAGATTAACGAAGATTACAACACGTTTGTTTACAAAACCTTGAATTCACGATACTTTGAGCACGTACTATATACATCAATAGGTATATTTAACAACATGTATATCATATTGGAGCGAATTCTCTGTGATTACTTTTATAAATGTTTACTTCCAACGTTCACTATTGCTCTATTATTTCCGAATTATTAATAATTAAAGCGCAGTAAAACTGCAGAAAGAAAGAAAGACGATAGCAAGTGATTCCGAGATGGTCACACATAAATTTTATCAACATCATACTAGTGGTTTCGAGTTAAGTAGAGTATTACTCAAAAACCACTAGTCCGATTATGATAAAATTAATATGCAACCTCTACGGAATCACGATCTACTTTTCTAAGAAAAAAACAGGTTTGTTATTGGCCGAGTAAACGCGTAACAACCTGACTGTCGAATTGAAAACCTTCTTTCTTTAGGCTCGATTAAAGACAGAAAAAAAGACGAGCGACTCTGCGGAAACAGACAGTAATTAACATATCTAAATAACTATTTCTACGAACGTTTTATTCCAGACGTTCAAGTCTGTACGTAGTAAATAAATTAGGTATATTTATATTGTAATGTTTGTCATGGATGTAAACATAAACGTATTTACCAAACATACATGCTAAATATTTCCATGTATGTTTTATGAGACGGAAGCGTTATATTATCATTGCGACAATTGTCCTTAGATATAGCCTTCAGATTTGGCACATAACATAGGCTATACTTAAATAAATATAAATTTATATCCGACTCTAATCAGGAGGTTCTTAATTTTTTGTATGTTTATTTTTTGTACGTGTTACGCAATTACTCAACCAATTATTACTGGATTTGAATGATAGTGTTTTACATCATGAGGTAGATCATGACTCAGCATCTCTAAAAACTGAATCGCAGGAAAACGACAAAAAAAACCGACAGTGTCATTAGGGGTCGAAGGGGGAAGGAAAGGAAGTTTACTTGTACTATAACTTTCAGATCATAGAATAATAAGGTTTTCTAAGTAGACCTCTTAACCTTAGAAAACCTTATTTTTCTATGATCTGAAAGTTTACTTGTACTATAACTTTTGAGATCATAGAATAATAAGGTTTTCTTAGACCTCTTAACCTTAGAAAACTTTATTATTCTATGATCTGAAAGTTTACTTGTACTATAACTTTCAGATCATATAATAATAAGGTTTTCTTAGACCTCTGTCTTCGTGCCTCCTTGAAAATTACAAGTGATTTTGGATAAGCTTAAACCTCAAGATGTATCCCAAGGTCAAAAATGCTGAAAAACGTCATGTAATTAATAGACATTCCCTTGCCACATTTAGCATAAGACGAAACCACAAAGATACATTCAAAAAGTATATAAATACTACGTAATGAGAGGCGAGATTTCCATAGATACATAGCAAACCCAAATTTTGTATGAAGTTTACCATGTCACTTGACACAACATGGTGAAAAGGTATAACCTGTATAATTTGAAAGTAAGTGTAAAGGCATTCAGATATAAGGCAACCTAGTGTCATATGATTTAGACGATTAAAAAACATAGCAAACTTTTTTTTTTATTTTTTATTTGACAGTTGCGCCAAACTGTATACATTAGTTTATTACTTTGCATTGTTTTAATATATAATTTGTGGTATCGTTAGCTTAATCGTTAGTCTTTATGTTTATTAAATCATATACTTAATTTAATTCCGATCTAATATAATTTAATTTTGGCGGTCAAGTGTGTTTTTCATTATGTTAAGGTTATACCAAATTATGTTTTGTTAAAATTATCAAAATCATTATATGTTTTCCCATACAATTAAGAGTAGCTGATCCATTTATTTCTATACAATTATGATGAACCAAATTATGATATTAATAACAAAAAAAAATAGAAATAAATGGAAATACAAATGAAAAAGAGGCAAAAAAATATATTACTATTAATAAATAAATATATATTTAGGCAAGTTACACAAATTGAATCTAACCCCAAACCCAAAGTAAGCAAATTCTAAACTTGTGTTATGGGTGTTAGTCAACGATACCAATACATAGAAATAATTAAATAAATAACTAGAACAAATTTAATAAACACCCTACAAACGCCTACCTCCGTCGGGAATCGAACCCAGGCCTCGCGGTTAGTCGCTGTAGTTAGATGTAGGTATACATTAGCCACTCGACCAACGAGGCGGTCAAAAAAACATACGCTATAATCGCTGATAGACTTTTCTTTGTTGTGAGTGGGAAAATAACATTATTTACCATAATCCAACAACAATTCCCAACAAACTCGATTCTCGAACAACTCGATGGGCAAGTTATTTGTATCGAGAGAAACACAAAGCAACCACTCGGCACGTACATTTCTAGACCCACGTCAGAATTGTTCGTGCTACCGGCACGTTCCGCGAATCGTCATTCAATATTACACCCGCACTATGAACAAATTTAAAATTCGAATAGTTACGTTAAATCCTATCGGATTGACATCTCTTTTATGTTGCAACCAATACCTTTTGTTTTTTTTTCTTATCAGAAAAAAAGTATCTTCACGCCCATATCCACGAAGATTTAGGCAGAGGTACAACCAGGGCACACACACTAAGTCCCACAATGTGATAGGTGGCAAGCCTATCGCCAACCGGGCACATAACCAATCTTGTGATTTGACTTCATGACCTCCCAGGTTTGATTCCAGGGTCGGGCAAGAAAAAGAAAATGTAGTTTGCTCCAATTTTCTAATAAAAAAATGTTGTTCGGGATTGGTAAATAACCGCGAATACAAATTCGTGTTTGTCTCTTACGTAGTAAGGTAAGTCAGTAATATATACAAGGAACAAAAATGGTCCAAGAATAGAGTCCTGGGGGACACCCATCGTAACAGCAGCACCTGCCGATTCTTACCATTAATAAAAACTTTTTGAATTTTTCCATTCAAATAAGAAATCAGAAGATCGAGTGCCTTATTTCTAATTCCATAATGGAATAGTTTCCTGAATAATGTATCGTGGCTTACGCAATCGAATGCTTTGGACAAATCACATAACACCCCGATTGCATTCTGAGAATCCACCCAACACTCAAAAATTTTCTTCAATAAATAACAAAATATTATAAAATATACATGATACAACTGTTTTGTTTAACTTTTGTATTTTAGAGAAATGAAAATTTAAGAAGTCGAGGCACTAATTGTTAACTGTAAAACAGTTTTTTTTTTGTTACAAACTTATACTTAAAATTCATGTATTTTGCTTAAATATAGTTATGTCGAAATACTAGATTGAATAAATTTAGCAAACTCAAATAACAATTTTGTCAGAAGCGCAAACAGTAAAGCTAATAGTCTGATAATAATATAATAATGATTATTAAATCATTTATTTCAGACCGTAAAATCCATCCACATACAAATATTTAAGTACAGGTTTAGAAAGTAAAAATCATAACTTATGCTTGTCATGTCAAAAAAAAACCAATTAAAATAAACTCATGTGAATTGCAAATAGCACAAAATGGACTAACGACTTCGACATCCCGATAAATACGTTCAATTTACAATGGCAGAACAAATATATCATTTCTCATGGTCGTACAGATTATTTTGTACACAAGCAAAAACCTGTTGCTTATATACTAATAGGTATGCATAAGCTTATCTATTATAACACATAACATATACTCTGAAATTATAATAACAAATATTTTAGTATAAAATAGATAAGACCGCTGGACAGCGACACCTGTAACATCTATGGTGTCAATAGCAGGCCGTTGTCTCTGACCATAAGAGACTGTGTGCTTGCTCGCTTACTTATTACATAAAAGGACAGGGTACTTACTTTACATTAATAAGTTGTAAGAAACAACAAGTTACTAATATCATAAATGTGATATTTTATTAAAATATACGCATTTTTAAGGGTGTATGTCAGTTATTTAATCATGCTGTACTGTCTGAGCTGATCTCGAAAAGCCTGACACTGTAAAGGACGTCAGACTCTTGGCAGAGAAGCCCAGCAGTATTGTAATGGTTTAAGGTATACACCTTACGTATGCGCGTAAGTTTATTTGTTTCATATATATTTCTAGGTGTCTGCAAGCAACTTGAGTATATTGTGCCGTTAAAATTATTACGTCATTCTGACTTACACTGTTTATTAATAATTTTAAAATGAATTAATATCGCAGTCAGGTTTTGTTTTTAAAAATAGTTAAATAACTAAAAATGCAGGTAAAGATACGCATTAAAAAATGCCACTTAGACATTTCAATGGTCGTTTCATAAAATAATAACCTCTGTTAACCAACATGCAAATGCAGACTATCATCTTAAACCGACTTACTATCATTAACCGCAAGTTTACAAAATGGTATGTTTCTAAAGTCCGAAATTAAGTAATTATTCTCCCACTTTGTAGAGTTTACATCAGCTGCAGGATTTGTAAGCGGTGTATTTAAATTGCGGCATCTGTATTTTTTAACCGCCTTTAAAAAAAGAGATTGTATATTCAACTCTTATATTTCTTTTACTGCAAGTCAATCAGTTTCTCCGCCATATTGGAATCGATTTTAAAAATTCTATTTTTAATTGAAAGAGGGTACTTCCGAGATGTTCCTATTGCCACCGATTCTAAATCTGATTATGGAATTCCAGAAAAATCAAGAAAAATACTTGATTTTACTATTATTTGTGATATGTATTTTACGTGTATGTATGTATGTGTATTTTACAGTGATTAATTTGTATAATATAGCGAAACTAAATTATCAAATGAGAATTAAAGCAAGTTAATTGTCTGATAGTAATAGATACTGTGTAAACACCAGAGATGATGCTAAACTTAGTGTAGGATGATAAACTTCACTTTTCTAAAATTATGAAAACCATATTTAGTTAAGTTATATTTAAGGCTGTGTTGGCAATTTTTATTAAAAGCAACCTAGACGTTTTGACCTATATTCCAAGTACTCCAAGTACTTGGAATTTTCATATTAATCTAAATTATAATTTCATCGTAAATTACTTTTAACATACAAATTCAATTTCATGCTATGAAAGACTTCAACAAACAAAAAAATGATACTAATTCTGTTGCGAGAGTAAGAATTAATTTTATTTGAAGTGATCATTATTTTTACTTAACGAAAGTAGAAGATATGTCGACTACAACTTAACCGTTCTAATATCACTTAAGGCCTCTTTAATAAACATAGACTAAAGTACTCCAAGGTTTAAGTTTAGCATTCGGGATAGTCTACTACGATGTATACTATACTGTAAAATTAATCATTTGAGTACTTTAGTAATAATAACTATTACAGTCATACATCAGCCTAAACTTTCATGTGAGTACTTAAGTTACTTGGTTATTAATAAAATGGGCATGAACGGGTCAGGGCGTATTATAAGGCGATAGTAATAGCCCGGACAAGTTAATCAGATTCTACCTGCTTGAATGTAACTAAGGGGATCAAGATGAAAGTGTGTGTATACTGATTACTTTTTTATTGAAGACCTTTTTTAAGAATTTTATTAATAAGGAAGATCCACTCTGAATAACATGAAAATTAAAATGGGAATAAATTTAGCATCTCGGCCAAGAAATAGCATTGGTGTAATCAGGAAAACATCTAAAAATATTGGGAAGATATAAACGATACGCAGAATAGACACCATTCTTGAGGCTTCTTAATAACAGTTCGCATTTTAACTAGGCAGATAATAGCAGTATTTGTCTTTATGGTGAAGACATAACTTTCACTATCGAACGCCAGCGCGTACGCAGCAAAACCGCAAGTGTGCTGCGCCTGCGCACGATTTACGTAAGGACGTTGCGCCAGACGCGCCCCGCGGAATGCCTGACCTACTGCCACAGACACCCCACGTAGGGCTGCCTCCCGTCTTATCCCATTAATATGATATACATATTATCATTATTTGTAATGCTCAAGATAGATTAGCCAATGCTTTAATTGTCTATTAATAAACACGGCGTAAATTACGTAAGGTTTAGCCTGGTACTATAGTGATACAGTGATAGAGACTATGATATCAACTTAATGTTACACCTACGTTAGTCCACGTTTATTAATAAGACGGTAGATGTTTAGTCTAATCAATAAATATAGAAAATGATTAGTTGCTACAACTCAACTGGTTCCCCTTAGACAGAGATATACGAGGTCAGATCTTTGTATGTCGATTAGTTTCATTTAATTAATCAGTTTTAATACACTATATCTGTATGAAGGTGACTTAATGCTAACTAAATGCTACCTGTCAACTAGCTAACGAGAATATTATTCTTTAGTAATGTTAGGTCAGTTATAAATAAAAATATTGATATTAATTTTGCGGATGATGCAGGATGACACAGATACAACAAAATTGCGAGGATTTAATTTATGACATATTTTTTAAAGACCAATGGCAAGTAATACAACATACACACAATCAAACATATCTTCACGCCAAGTCCCTTAGGCTAAGGAGGAAAGTATCGACCAGTGCCAGCCAGACCTTACGATCCTGACAAACCTATCTGGCAAATAATACAAAAATGGGACAAGTCTGTTTGCCAGAAGAAATATAATTAAGTCTAACTAAATATTATACAATCTACAATACCAGTAAAGAGGAAATATTTAATTGCATGTAATAGATTAACACGTAAGAGATAAAAAACATATTTCATCAGACTTGATTTAATAACAGCTGGTGGCAACCCTACCCCACTCCCGATGTCGACGGTCGATCCCATAGAACGTTCTCAAACATTGCGTTACACATATTACATGCACCCCGGTCCGACAGGTTCTCGACGTTTGTTTCATAGGTGAAGGTTGCCACATTAACTTTTCACTAATAACGTAAACAAGATGTTACGTTACGTCTGCTGATAAGTAACTAAACATTCCGTTACCGAAATATTGTTAAGTTGTCAGGTCTTCATTTTGAGGTCAAGTCTACTTCTTTGAATTTAATTTTAATTGTGTTGTATTGTCGCCTTTGTGGTCTAGGGGTTTAGGTGTTGGACTCGACTGCATGAGGTCCCGGGTTCAAATCCCAGGTCGGGCAACAAAAAGAAAATTGGGGTTTTCCAATTTTCCAATAAAAAAATGTTGCTCGGGATTGGATATGTGCCCGGTTAGCGATAGGCTTGCCACCTATCACATTGTAGGACTTATGCCCGATTTCACCAAGAGCCCCTATACTTAGAGGACCTTTTAACGTTACTTACGGGACTGTTTCAATATAAAACAGACCCCTAAAACACGTTAAAAGGTCCCCTAAATATAAACGGTCTTGGTGAAATCGGGCATTAGTGTCTTCGGCTAGTCGTGGGTGCCCTGGTTGTGCCTCTGCCTACCTTTTCGGGGATATGGGCGTGAAGATGCTTTTTGTATTGTCGATTTCGACACATCTTCACATTTCCATTCAATAGTTGAATTTGTAATGGTTATTTTAAATACATTAGTGAGAATACGAAAACGAATTATTAGGACGTATTTAAGACATTGCATGTGTTGGTGTATGGTCTTTTCTCGAGCACATAGTTTTAGGCGACTTGTTCCTCAAATATTTTACTGTACCGATTCAGAAGTCTTCTTAAACTGACCCCTACTTGGCACCATCTCAATCAACAATCCAATCGTTGATAAACATGCTAGACCCACTACAGCTTTTTTTTTAATAGCTAATATGTTGCTAACCGCGAAGATTTTACTACTTCACCGGACTATAACCACTACAGCAAAACAAACAACCTAAATTACTGGTTTTCATACTATACCATTGAACTGGGGAATATTTTTTTAAACAGTATTAGAACATACATAACATGCAATGTCAGGATATTCGAGATCTAAAAAAAACAAGGATAATTATTATACATACCTAAAATGCCGACGATTCCGGCCCACAATACGAATCTCTGATATATATTCCAAAACATTCATTCTAATGATATGCCACGAAGGACATTTTTGATCTAATTTAAATGCACGGCGTATTGTTTTAAATCTACTTAAAAAATACTTTATTGTTTTAAACAGCTTTGTAAAACACATTTATTGTAATATATAAAAGATAAAAATGATTACTGTCGGTTATTCGTAGATAGACAACATACCTTTATTTCTTTTTTTATGCATTAAGATAGCGAACAAGCACAAATGCTGATGGCGACCGACAAATGGGGCCTACAGGAACTATCGATGTTATAGGTGCGTCGCTGTCTTGTGACAAATATATTAGGCCAGTTGCCAATTGTACAAGTCTATCGGCTACCCTAAACTCCGTACCGTAACATGACTCTATCAATATAGCGGCAGGAATAGGTAAGGCGGTAAAATCCCAAACCGGAAAGGTTGCAACACAGTACTCAATCACCTTTAAATTTTTTGTAGATCTTTTGTAACATTACTACATAGTATATAACAAAGTCGCTTCCTCTGTCCCTTTGTATGCTTAAATCTTTAAAGCTACGCAACGGATTTTGATGTGGTTCTTTTAATGGATAAAGTGATTGAAGATAAAGGTTTATATATATATATATATATTTCATAACTGTGCGAAGCAGGGGCGGGCCGCTAGTATTTTTAAAAAATACTATTTGGATCTATCTCGTAACATTTAACCAGTTGAGTTTTTTTTTTATTCTCGACTTCTCTATAATAGATATAACATGCAAGTGTTTATTTGTACATAAGAACGTAAGTCATAATTCACAGACAGGTAATATTTATTTGGCAATATCAGATGCAATACCGAATATTTCATTAGGTAAAAAGGCATACTAAAACATCGGAAAAAACAACAGTAGCATTTGTAATAAGTAACACTATGTTATAATGAAGGACTGGATGTGTAGTTAGAAAGATTAAAACATCCACCAGAAGATGGGAAACGACTTTTTTTATTAAATCATTCAAGATATTTTAAAAAAAAACAAACGGAGTAAACAAAAATGCACCGAGTCAACACTGATAATCATGTTAAATCGAAATAGTTAAATATGACGTCAAATTTAATCGTTTTTTAATGTAACTGGCTAATTGTGACGTCATATTTAAGAATTTTTCAATACATCTAGTTAGTTATGGCATTAAATTTAAGCGTTCTGTAATATGATTAGTTAATTATGACATTAAATTTAAGTATTTCGTAATATAATTGATTAATTATGACGTTAAATTTAAGCGTTTAATTGACTCAAGTTTAAGTTTTACTTGTTTTTTTCCAACAGTGAGACCAGAGAAAGTGTGGGGTTGAAAAAAAGTGTTCGTGTAAAAGTATTGAAGAGTAAGCTCCGTTGGATCGATCATGTCAAAAGAATGACAGATGAAATATTCACAAAATAGAAAAAGGGAAATGTGTATGGATGTAGGTACCCAGGGAGACCTAGGATGACATTTCGCTATTAAATTGCTCAGTTTTTATCTGGGAGTGGTGTTAATAGTCTTCGAAACCATACTTGCATGAAAAGAGTAATGTGAAAGAATCTATGCAGGTCTGAAAGGATGGTGACTTTTGGCACTTGATACACTCTGTCAACACTGCAAGGGACGTGGCGTGAAGATATGTCTACATGTTTTTAGGAATTTTAAAAAACATGTAGAAATTCTTCCAAAAACCATATAACGTAACTTTATTTCCGCTGAGAAGTCATGGTCGTTATGCACTGGCTTTTTTTAGGACATTATTTAATGAACAAACACACTGCTTAAAAATTTCCATAAATTTTAAAGAAAGAAAAAATAATTTAAAATTTGTAGAAATTTAACCCAAGCACAGGTCAAGTGCTTCAATAAAAATATCTAGGCTTAAAAATGTCTATAAAACGGGTAATAAATGACTGCAGCGTAGCGAAAAATCTCACTGATTTTAAGATTACCACATGATTGTCTGATAATTTGTGATTTCTACCACATATTAAAAAAAAAAGTATCTTCACGCCCATATTCCCGTAGGGGTAGACAGAGGCACAACCAAGGCACCCACGATCAGCCGAAGATACTAAATCCCACAATAGAATAGGTTGCAAGCCTATCACCAACCAGGCACATTTCCAATCCCGAGCAACATCTTTTTATTAGAAAATTAGAAAAACCCAATTTTCTATTTGCCCGACCCACAATATCCACAAAATGATAGGTTGCAAGCCTATCGCCAACCGGGCGCTTATACAATTTTCTTTTCGTTGCCCTACTCCGGATTCAAACCCGGGACCTCATGACGTCAAGTCCAACACTAGGACCGCTAGACCACAGATGCACATATTCAGATGTCTTAATGTTGTACTTTCCGCTGACGAGTCATGGTCAGCAGGTCGTTAATCATTTTACGCAGTCGGTTTATCATTCTGGAACTATAAAGACAATGACTCCTTAACGAGTTCGCAAAACTCTTCTCAGTATGGAATTTTATTTACTTCCTTATTACAGACCAGACGTTGTATGGTGAATAATATTTATACTTTTTTATGGCGGCAAATTATAGCTTCGAAACTGCTAAAAGAGATTTTAAATACAAGTGACAGGTATGTATTTAATTTCAGTAGCTATGATAAGTAGTGTCGGGTTCTGCCCATCGACAAACTTCTTCCTGTCACTATAACGTCGGTCCTTTCCAATAACCTGTTACGGTCTGGGAAGTAGAGACATAACATCAGTCTCAGGTTGGAAAAAATCACTACCATCTTTGATGTCTACGTAGGCTGCGTGTATTTTTTACTATCACGAGGATATTCGTTTAATTTTCCATACCATAAAAAAGCCTTTACCTAGGTGCCTAACCAAAACGGTCAAGCAAATTGAGTGAATATGAGGTAAGAAATGATTTTGCATAAATACAAACATACAAATTACGGTTCGAAACATCTAACCCTAAATTGCGGCCGGGTAAAAGTAGCGCTGCCACTTTTGTTATGAAAACCGAAAGGCTCAAATTATGACAATTAGTGTGACCAAATGCTTCTTCCAACCTTGGGACTTCGTGCGATATGATTTTAATATTTTCTTTTACATAAAGCAATCTGAAATTTTCCGTTGGGAAAATAACTGTTTGTGGTATTAATTTAATATTTTGCAATTAGAAAAACATTTTGTAGTATAGGAAGGCAAATAAGCAGACTACTTTACCGATGACATATGGAACACGAAGCC
>NJDD01002547.1:76829-104526 GCA_002245505.1 Calephelis nemesis
TGAAATTTTCTGCTGGGAAAATAACCATTTGTGGTATTAATTTAATGTTTTGCAATTAGAAAAACATTTTGTAGTATAGAAAGGCAAATAAGCAGACTACTTTACCGATGACAAAACAAACACGAAGCCTACAGACACCAAAGGCAGTAGTGGTGCGTTGTCAACCTGAGGCTGTTTTATTAAGCTCCTTGAATGAGTAAGTTGGTCGGTTACCCTACTCGCCGAATCGGAACCAGACAATGAGCTCTACCTTCAAAATATCAGGAATAGGTCAGTAAACGTTCCGGCGTTAGACACTCTTAATACCACCCTAAATTGATAAAACCATAAGCTTGGGGGATTACCATAAGCTCTTAAAACATTATTATTTCAATAATACTTATTGTCATCGGAAGAAAACAACCTTATGACGTATTTACATAAAGTTGCTTATAAATACATTTGGCAAGATGAAAATAATACTGATATAAGATTTGATTGAGAATGTCAATGTAAGTATCTCCAGGTAGTGAAGATAAAATATTATTAAAACGTCTCTATGACAATATTATTAAGATGTGACTCTACGATAACATTATTAGGATGTGACTCTATGATAATATTATTAAGATATGTCTCTATGATAACATATTAAGATGTGACTCTATGATAATGTAACTCTATGATAATATTATTAAGATGTGACTCTATGATAATATTATTAAGATATGTCTCTATGATAACATATTAAGATGTGACTCTACGATAACATTATTAGGATGTGACTCTATGATAATATTATTAAGATATGTTTCTATGATAACATATTAAGATGTGACTCTATGATAATATTATTAAGATGTAACTCTATGATAATATTATTATGATGTGACTCTATGATAATATTATTAAGATTTGACTCTACGATAATATTATTAAGATGTGACTCTACGATAATATTTTTAAGTTGTAACTATATGACCTTAAAAATAATAATTATACGTTTTAATGCTGGCGTAAAACACAATTTGATTTAATATTGAGAAAGAAGAACTGAATTTAAATTAGCAAAATTGTATAATATTGTTTGATGAGAACAATTTGTTAAAATCTAGATAAAACTGTGGAATATTCCAACGAATGACAGACATGGTTATTGTTTATCGATGCAACATACATAAAAACGACTTTAGAAAAATGTAATAGGTATTATACAACAACAGAACGCAAAAAAACGGGTTAAGATTTACAAAGACTATTGTAATTTATACTATTTATTGTAAAGATATCTGACAGTGCAATTACTAACTATAAGCTGTTTTTATTTTGTTACTATCTGCGAATGAAATCAGGCAAAAGAACTTCAAAACTACAATTATTTCATTCAACTGAAATACACAAGTTTGGTTTGAATGGAAACAATTAGCTGTCAAAATTTTAATGTGTCGGAATTATTTATTTGTAATTATCGCAATAAACAGACCAGTTACTGATAGTACCAAATAACATAATAGGTACCTAATATTTTTATTAATTTATATTATATAATATATTATTAGGTGCTTATTATTTTCGTAGAGTTGGTACTATCAGTTTCAAAACTGCATTATGGAATGAATGTTCATTTTATTCAAAAAATCTGTATTGACTTTTGATTCTAACTGTAGGTACTCAGATAATAGTATTATGTGCTAAGCTTTCCCAGTACTTAATCTTACCACAATACGCTAAACGTATGCTTGTACGAATGTTCATTTCATCATTAACCTAAAAATGTACCTATCTAGACAAAACCTATCCGCAATGTAGTTAGGAACCAACTCGATCACGTCAGCTTGCAAACCGCATCGAAAACAGTCAATTCGTTCAAGAGTTTACATCAGCCACAGACTGTTTGTAAGTGACACACGTTAATTATTATTAAACTTATAACACCCCTTTTACCCATTGGGGTTTTATAAAATAGTGTAAAAATATCAACTAAAAACCAGTACATTTAAATGCACTTTACTAGAAAATATAATTAAAATAATAACAAGCAATTAAAAATGTAAACTTATTTAAAATGTTATAAAATAAACATAACACCTCATTTACAGATTTAATATATATTAAATTGTTATAACATCCCGCGACCTCCCCGCCGCACCAGTTCTTACAGTCGACCTCATACCGAGAACGTCCGCGGCTGCATTTCATCCTTGATGTGTTTTCCTCATTCAACTTATTACTAAAGTATACATCAATTGCAGAAATAAATGAGACAGAAAGAACTCACAAAGAGTATTACACCTAACGTTTTATCATTATACAATACAATAACTCTTTAGTATGCACCAAATACATAGAAATTATAAATACTTCAAAATAACTAAGAAGATACACAAAGGCGGTCTCATCGCCAAGTCAGCGATCTCTTACTGGCAATACTATAGTATGGAACAAGATTTAGCGAGATTCTGTAGAATGTTGGTGGTTATACACGTGAAGCAAAAACTTTGGGGCCTTTTTACGAAAATTGCGCGAACAGAGGAGTATAAAATTTGACACACATATAGTTTATACTAGCTGCGCCTCGTGGTTTCACCCGCGTAAGTCCCAATCCCGCGGGAACTCCGGGATAAAAAGTAGCCTATATGTTATTCTGGGTCTTCAGCTACCTACATACCAAATTTCATCGAAATCGGCTTTGTAGTTTTTGCGTGAAAGAGTAACAAACATCCATACATCCATACATACAAATTTTGCATTTATAATATTAATAGGATGTAGGAGAAATGCAGAAACTTTATTATGGCATTTCGACCAATGTCGACCACTCATTAATAAAAATAGTCTAAAGTACTCTCAGGTTTAATTTGACATTATATTCAGTATTACATTATTATAAGGATAATGTCAACTTAGCAATGGGTTATTAATATTATAGCATTAACAAGACGGTTCGAGTCTTAACAATCTTATAAAAGGAAATATACGTCGCCAAAAATGTTAATAGTGCGTCGCTAGCACGAGCTGCTTATAAGTTTAGTTGCTGTCTAATAAAATCGGAATACTACCATGGCAAGAATTGACATCGTGGCGCTACAATATACAATTGGCATTGTTATTTCGATTTAATCTAACTGACTGTATTAGACTGTTACCTTTCAGCAATTTTGATTACTATAGTGACAAGCAAGCGATGGGGTCGTCACAACTCTAAACCACATAAACTAAAAAGACCAATCTACAAAGTTGACAAATATCTTTCGTGAATGCAATGTCTTATTTGTGCCGAAACCGAAAAAAAAACTAGAAACAAAGCTCTCAGTCTTAGGTAACGCACCATTACCAAGATTGGTGTCTTTATTGTCGCCAGAAAATCTATCTTTTTTTTGCTTTCAACGCTCTAAATCCCACAAAAATTCAAATTTCCATTTAAGTGTTGCAATAAAATACCTACTCTATCTTGGCATTAAAACAAAATGGCAGCGAATTTTAATATAATAACAGCGGCCCGGTACGCGCTTCCCTACGTATGTGACCGCATGAATGACATAACGCAACAAAACAAAAAAAGATAAAAAAAACAAGTGAAAAAAGTTTTAATATGACAGCACAATACCCAACCGAAAAAAGTTTCAATTTGACTGAAAAATACCCCTTAACAAAATGATCCGCCATTTATTGAATTCATTTGTTTCAGAAAAATGAAAATGTGATACATTAAGAACCGTTCTACCGATTTTATGCAAACTTCACAAAAACTATCTACTAAATCGTCCGAACAAAGTCTGAACATTTGGTTTGGATAGGTGAGCCCGTTCTTATGTTATAAAATTGCAACAAAAATTGGCATTGATTTATATATACATACTCGTAGATTAAGTATTCAATTGGATTCAAATAAATATTCGTCAGTGAAATTACTGAAGGCTATATTCACGGGCAACATTTTATTACCATATTAGGCAAACGGTCAAAATTTTGCACATAATATTATATACTTTATAATATAGACCACACTAAAACTAAACATATTACATAACTAAATGTATTCTTCGGTAATGAGTTTTAGTAACAATTTAATTAGTTTCAATAAAAGTTATGTTTAGTTGTTTGGATTGCAAAAGTATTGCAAGCGATTTAAAAACATCATTTATCTATTTTATTATTGATTTTGTAAGAAATGATCGGCCAAATATAAGACCGTAGACTGAAAATTGAAATAGACAAAACGATCTAAATTAATTACTTATAACAATACAATTTCGTTATTTACGACATGACATATAGGCAATGACGTCAAACAGGTTTTCTTACCCGACTCTGAAAAAGATGGTTCTCAATTCGATTGTACGTTTTTTTTAATTTTTTTTTATGTTTGTTACGCGATAAGTCAGCCAATAGACATCCGATTTTGATAGCTCTTTTTTAGAAAAATAGATCGTGAGTCTAAGTTGGCCCTGTATCAGTTTTATCAAGATCCGACTAGTGGTTTTTGAGTTATACTTAACAGTGCATAATTTTTTCAATTATCTTGACGACCTCATCATTGTGTGGTTGTCAAGGTAAGAGAAAAATGTATTAATAGTGTATAAATTTGTCACTCATGTAACTGTGTACTGTAAATCAAAAACTGGTATGTATAACTTGAAAACTGCGAGTAGGATGTTGATAATTTTTTTGTGGGACATTTCGGAATCGTTTGCTATCTTTTGAAGAATGAATTATCAAATTGTGACTTGGTACCCAATGAAATAGTTGGAGTCGGATTTTGCGGTTTTACTGTGCCTAATTATTTACGACTAGCAGTTTCACACAGCTTCGCCTGATAACTTGGCTTCTACTATACCGATTTGGATGAAACAAAGCCTATGTCACTCGTGGATAATGTAGCTTTCGAATGGTGAAAGAATTTTTAAAATCGGTCCAGTAGTTTTTGAGTCTATTCATTACAACCAAACAAACAAAGTTTTCCTCTTTATAATATTAGTATGATAAAAATAGCCAGCCAATGCAATATTCTCATATAATTCAAAGTATCCGTAAACTTTTGTCAGTTTGTCTATTCACAAACCACCGAAAAGTGTCTCACAAAATTATTTGTAGCATTATCGATCAGGTCAAGGTTTGGGATAACTTTAATTGAGAGAACATTTTTCATTTCCGTCACTAACCACGACAAATCACTTCATTAATTCAATTACCTCGCGGTCAATAGCTAGTCTTCTTCTCCTACATCCTCCTATACGACTATATAAAAATGAATCCCCATTTCCCTATATCGTCACATCACGCGTGTACGGATGTACTAATTTTACCAATTCTTTTTTAATTGTATGAGTTATGGTCAGAAGGTTCATATTAAAAAATAATTTCAATATTCATAGTTAGGATAGGACAACGCCTATCGGCTCAGCTAGTCTAAAATAACTACTTTCTATCTAAAAATAATTTACGATCGCCTTCAAAAGTTACGAACGCGTTGAATTCTTTTGCATGTGCATACAAGGAATTCATATCTCACCGCGAATGATAAGAATCTAAAACTTTACAAACACGCTTATACATAAATCATAACCCCCGTGTTAGTCAAGGCTCCTTTACAGGACAGACCATATGCCTTCCTGCCAGGCAGCTCGTGAAAGGCGAGCACAGGCTTACCGTCACTAACACCGAGACTTTTGATTAGGTTTTAAAATAGTTTTCTTTCTTTGAATAGAGTTTCGCAGCATCTCGCCCGGATTGGTACCACCGCATTGCCTATTCCTGTCGCCATAACTTCAGTGCTTTGACTTGTTCCGGTTTGGGTGGTAAGGTAGCCAGTAAACTAAAAAAGCTCACCTTTTACGAGTTGCCTATCGAGAAGGCAGATGGTTTATTCTGAAAAGGAGTTCGGACCAACATGGGTAAGCTACGGTTGTCGCATAACATCGAGGGACAAAGAATAAAAAACACTTTCCTGTTAGTGAACATGAAAAACACCCTTAATATTTACAGAGGTCAGAGATTGAACTGCGGACTGGGTTCAACAGGTTAATACACTTTACTATTTAAGAAGCAGTGAATTAATGAATAATTCGGGAATGTTAATTTTTGTTCACACGCACATGTCATATTAGTTTGCAAGTTAATCTGAAACGAAATCTTGCTTAAGGTTAATGTACTTACGAGTAAGCTTAACTTGGTAGAATACTACGTAGGGCGTAGACCTTTTCAGAGCCCTTACCACGAGTTTACGACTTGTCAAGTTTATTATACTCGCTACCGTCCCTGTAAATTATTTTATGAAAACTTTGAACAGCCCCTCTATTGGTAACTAAGAGAAACACAGTTTTAGACCAAAAATGTCATAGATTTCGACACGTAACTTACCAAACGTAATGTATACCAAAAGGCTCTCATTCATAAACATGGATTTTTGATACTCCACAGATTAATACTATTAATACATTGTAATACAGACTTGATGTCAACTAAAACCTTGGGAGTATTTTAGTATGTGAATAGCTAATAGATACAATTTATTTACAAGCGCTTGTATTTTCCGCAACATATTTTTATTTTTATAGTTTAACCAACCTGTTTCGCTATACAAGCATAACTTATGCTTATTCCAAGATAAGAAATATATAGAAACTGTAGCTAGTTCATAAATCTTAGTTTTGGTTGAGT
Source organism: Calephelis nemesis (assembly GCA_002245505.1). NCBI lineage: Eukaryota > Metazoa > Arthropoda > Insecta > Lepidoptera > Riodinidae > Calephelis > Calephelis nemesis. Next base: position 83,469 of record NJDD01002547.1, read on the forward strand.
TTGACCTGAAAAGGCACTTACAGTTTATTATTAGAAGAGGTGGTAAACATTTCTGTTAATTCCCCTTCCACGTGATTTTAGAACATTGTGACATTTGGAAATGGCTTTGTACCAACAGTAAATATATAAAATGTTGTAGTGATATATGATAACAATCTTCAGTTCACTTCAGCCGGTTATTGTGAACACCAAAATATTTCTGACTAATACAACTATACACTGAGATAAGGAATGACTAACGCAGACAACATGAAATTGATTAGATAAATATTATGACAAATCCATCATTGGTATTTGTGTCGTTATCTTAGATATAGATTTTAATAAGATAATAAACAAGCAGGTGGCTTAACAAGATCATCGTCTACAAACATCATAGATGTTCTTTTTTTTTGTGATAGGAGGGCAAACAAGCAGACGGATATCCTGATGGTAAGAAATTCACGCCGCCTAGAGACACCAAAGGTGGTAATGGTGCGTTGCCAACCTGAGGGATGCTAGACCTCGAGCAAAAGTAAGTTTACCGGCTACCTTACTCTCCGAACCGGAACACGTCATGACGTTATGGCGGCAGGAATAGGTAAGGCGGAGGTACCAATCCGGGTGAGTCGCTGCGAAACTCTACCACCTAGTCAGATGTCACGGTGTTAGTGACGGCAAGCCTATGCTCGCCTTTTACGAGCTGCCTGGCACAGGAAAGCAGATGGTCTATTCTACAAAGGAGCCTGGACCAACACGGGGATAATTACTACGTAACTATATTATGACCGCCGTTTTAGATCACGTGTGAACTTTTACCGGCTACCCTAGCTTTAACCATGAAACATGATAAAGGCAAGCACTAATACTTGTATATAATTAGATTGAATTATCATTTAAGTACGAACTATATTAAAAAAAGTAAAAAAGGCATCTTCACGCTCATATCCGCGAAGTTGTAGGCAGAGGCACAACCAGGGCATCCTCGACTAGCCGAAGACACTAACGGCCAATGTTAATATTCAATCCTAATCCAAAACTTGCTGTTCAAGATTGATATTTTGATCTATTTTTATGTTATCGCTTGCCAATAACATATCTGTGGACAGGATATATATGGCAATTAGGTATAGGATAGGCCGGCGGATACGCAGCTATCTAGATTGTTTGAAATCCATCTTTAGAGAAATATTATTAACATTGGCCGTAAGTCCCACAAAGTGATAGTTGGCAAGCCTATCTCCAACCGGGCACATATCCAATCCCATTTTTACTAGAAAATTGAAAATATGCATTTTCTAATTTTTTTTTTGTTGTCCAACTCGGGGATCCCGGGATCTCAAGAAGTTTCTAACATTTTTTGTAAAAGATTAAATTCAATATTTTATCATTTACCAAAATAAATGTTATTTCTATCATTGTTTCAATAATTTCGAAAGAAAAAATAGCTACTCATAATAAGCTGACTTTATATTATACCCAAATTACATATTTTAAGAAAATGGTGAAACGTCATTTTCTACGTTTAAATGATGTTAAATTTATTTTATTTTTGTTTGTTGTACCTATCATATAAATATATTTGATTGATTTTTAAGAGCATAATATCTTTCTAGTATTTTTAAGAACACCATCGCGTAATGTCTCCCTTGCTGTTTTCCATTTTTAAGAGATTTAGCGACGAAATCTTCTTTGTGTTTTACTTAGTTTATAGGTACTTACTTTGTATCTGGTGCAAAATAAAGAATATTGTATGTTTAATACGAGGGATACACGTTTTTTTTGCCTTTGAGTGGAAAATCTCAATCTTCCTCTCAATGCGCTAAATCTATACATAGTTAATTGGATAAGACTAAGAAAGTTATACAAAACAGATTTTATTCTACTATCAGCTCGGTATGGGTCGACGTAGATTCTGTCTACTATACTCGGTACGGTACTATCTAGAAATTTATAAATCAAAAATATCTTCCCAGTCTCATATACTTAAAGTTGTGTGACTCTATGTCTTTATCGCTAGATTTTTATACTAGAATCTATATACATATTAATACGTGATGCTAAAACTTTTGGGCCCGTTTTTACGAAAATTACGCGGACGCAGAAGCGTACAATTTGGCACACTTATAATTTTATATGTAGGAGAAGTGCAGAACGCTAATATTTTTTAATAATAATGCTTATAAAGTACATTGAATCAATAAATAAAACATTACCCACACTACCATGCATTTGACACACACATAAAAAATATATTGATGATAACGATAAAAGATCACAGATGGCGCACTAAAAAGTTTGAAAACAAAGTAGTTGGTCTTGAGAAATGAAGATAGTTGAATTTCGACCAACGGGTGAACACTAGTTTATATTATTTTAATACCATTTCAATTTCTCTTCTCGATATTTGTATCCTTAAATACGACCTAGGTTCTTCTCTCTCATAGACCAAGACAAGGCAACTCTACGAGAGATGTCTAACGATTGATTTATTACAGGACACACGGATCTCATTCTGAATATTCATTCACTAGGCCGTGACGTTATTCAGATAAAATTACCAAACATTTATACTAACCTTAATTAAAAATGAAACTATGTCAAAAAAAGAGCTTAATTGGCACCTAATTTATTAAAATAGGTCTACGTAGTCATAGTATTTCCATATGTATTGGAATACAAATGCTATTAGATTAGAAGCCCATTATCTTTAATATTATAAAATCGTGAACGAATTGTGTTTGAACATCTCCATTCGAAAAAAGTGAGCTAAGCTATTGGACTAATTCTGTATATCTTCATTTCACACTTTGGGAACCAATAAAATAATATTTTATTAGCCCTGACTTCTACATATTATTGGTACCTACTTATTACTTTTGTTATAGCGGACGCTTTCGGCTGGTATATAGAAGTGAAATATAGGTTAAAGTTCCTATATAAGACGCATATCACATTTTTAAAACCTCTTTAGATTAATTTTAAATATAATAAAATAAAAAAATAGATTTATAATCATTTTTACAACGAAATGTTTATGTACCGATAACTAATGGAAAAACATTTAATATTTTTATGAACAATTCGACCTTGTTCATTTAGCTATTTATTTAGTCTCTACTATAACACGTAAAATCAGGATTTGCGTAGAATTATGATGTCGAAATCGAAATCTCCTAATTTTTAAACACTATCCGTCTAATCAATAAACATGGAGTACTCCAAGGCTTAACCTGGTATTAATTAGAGTAATTATTACAATGTGGCACAGACTATAATATCAACTAAATTTTACTCCTATGATAGTCCGTGTTTATTAATAAGGCGGTACAAGAGATATTTACATGCACACTTTTTTAAATAACACTTTTACTTTTCCGAAATGAACTGCTGTAAGTGCGGAAAAGCACAAGTGCTATTTTAAAAAAAAGTATATGGAACTGGAATTTCACCAATAACCGACGATGAAAAGTATAAATTCAAGATATAATTAAGTAGGAAAATTTATACAGTAATATCAAATAATACAAAAATGCATTGCTAAATGTGTTGACAAGCGCATGACTTCTGAGCGACTGAACCGATTTGGATAATTCGTTTTTTGTTGTGTTAGTTATTTAAAGGAGAATGTTCTAACGAAGAAAAAAAACCTGGAGTATTGTAGGAAAAATGGGAAAAACAATCATCTATTTTTCCCGTACAAACTGAAAGGGTGGAACGAAGTTCGCCAGGACGGCTAGTATCAAATAATTATTGCCAAGTAACCATTTAAATTGACTAAACTTTTGAATGACTCTAAGTATTTCCAGTTTATTGCACAAAAGTACAATCCCTTTCTATTGTAACTTTGGGTATAAGTATTTCTTTAGACATATAAGTACATGATATAAGTATCATTGACTAACACAAGCAAATATTCAGCTTACGTTGACGGTTAGCGTAATATATTTCGATATATTTATTTATTCATAAGATTGAATTACGTGACGGAAAATAACTAATGCATATCAACATTTGCAACACAAAGAAATATTTGCCAATGGGATTACGGCTTCGGAAAAACACTATTCCTGCAATTCCCATTTAAATTCCTTGGAAATACATGACTTTTATGGTCAGATATCGAGCTTTAAAAAATAGTCAAAACTAATTAGATCAATTTTATGGAATAATCTCAATTTAACATTTTTAGTTATAAAATTCATAAGATGCCGGGTTCAATAGAATGTTGCCCGGGAATGAAATGTGCTCAGTTGGCGATAGGCTAGTCACCTATCACACTGAGGGACTTAATGTCTTCGACTAGTCGTGAGTGTCTTGGTTGTGCCTCTGCATAGGTACCTCATCGGTGACACGGGCGCAAAGATATTTTGTTTACATAATTAAAAGTAAATGTTTCATGGATATTTGTTTGGGAATGTTATTAAAGTAAACCGTTTATTATTTTAATTATACCCATTCGCTAAATGACTGTTTTGTTCTAGAACAGAAACAAGCTTTTAAATAAATTTCTTTTAAAACACAACATAAATAAAAAGAATTATCCCCACACACAAATTAAAAAAAAAAACAAAAATCCCAAAAACAATCCGAGGATTAGGAAATAGTACAGTTACTTACAGAAGTTAGGTATCCAAAACGGTCGCGGAAGGATGAAGCAATTTCAAAAGGAGAGTGTAAACATCAACTGAATATAAATAATATATATCGTACTTTCGCGTATTTGGGCACGTGTGTGCGCATGCGACGTGTAGACGCTCGGTGGCGGCGCGGACAGCAGTGATCGCCGTGAGCGTAGCTTCCACTGCTTTCATCGTAGCGTACGTCACCGAGACGTCACTCATTGCAATATACCTCGACGGACGTAGACACGACCTTTTATCTATTATCTAATACCTATCAACTTTAAGCGTCTTCCTTCGGGACCTTTGAGCGCGTTTGTTCAGATTATTATATATAGATAGAACATTAACTGCTCTCCTTCAGGACCTTTGAGCGCGTTTGTTCAGATTCGTATAGAACATAAACTGCGTTCCTTCAGGACCTTTGAACGCGTTTGTCCAGATTAGTATAGAACATTAACTGCGTTCCTTCAGGACCTTTGAGCGCGTTTGTCCAGATTAGTAGGTATAGAACATTAACTGCGTTCCTTCAGGACCTTTGAGCGCGTTTGTTCAGATTCATATATAACATTAAACGTATTCCTTCAGGACCTTTAAGCGCGATAGTTCAGATTAGCTTAGGACTTTAACTTCCTTCTTTCAGGACTTTTTAGTACGTTTGTTCCGATTCGCGTAAGACTTGTAGTTTGTACTACGTTTCTTCATAACCTTTAAGTGCGTTTAGTCGGATTTGCAAAGGACTCTAACTGGGTTTCTACCGAACTTTTCATTTAGTTGAATCAGACTGGTAGAGTCGGGTTCGTCAAGATTGGTTAGTCGCCTTATGTAAAAATTATGTGCCTCATCGCAAAAACGTCATTGTTAGCCATTTGTCGTGATCCAGTATAGTCGATAGGACAGCACGTGGGTTTACTGGAGGCTTAACATCCCAGCTTCAACTTTACAGCAAACCGTTAACACTTTGAATGTCTTTAGACCACGTGCATGTATTACTACTAGAAAAACGGTCTGTTTGTTTAGCTTACAATATTATAGATGTGCAACAATCGGATAAACCTCACAGTTAAATGTTAAAAGCAGAGAGTTGGTACTTACCGACTGATTTGGTATCACAGCAGTCTATGGTGGTATTTATAATCCGAGTATCTGCAAAAAAAAAACACCTCTTTATTGCAGTACATTAGATCTTTTTAGTATCACAATATTCCTTTCTATCTCACCAACCAATTTTACACTTCTTAATTTATAATATTATTAAAAATTAATTTGTACGTAATAATAATTATTTTTTTATGATATAAAGATATTAAAAAAGCTGAAGTGGTTATCCCAATTTTGGATGTACGGTTATGGTCTTGCCATTATTGTTGTTGTTCTGTTCCAGTTTAAGGGGTATAGTAAAACTGTAAATTTACCGGTAAAGTAAAAGGAATTTAACATCAGTAACTCTAATTTATAGTTTCTATAACTTAACCTTAATATGTTAGTAATGCGATATAGTGTCCGGAAATGATTGTGACAAGGACGTTCAAAAAAGAAGAATTAGACGGAGGGTTGACAGGCTCATCTGTCAGTAGACCCTCCTGTCAAAAGTTGCAACTCGCTGCCGCAGTCCCGTCGTGACCACGGCCTATGCAACTAGGCCGAAATATCGACAAATAAAACAAAAGAATATCAAGTATACGCGATACTCACATCCCGTATAAATAATTAAAAATGTTAATGTTAGTAATGCTTCATTAGCATCAGAATTAAATTAGCTAACATTTTTTTTGTTCGGCAGTTAAAAACACCACTATGGAGAAAGATTCTCCATAGTGGTATTAGCTTATCATTGTCAGCTACTATTTATATAAAAATCTCGTCAAATTCATTTCAGTAGCTCAGCAGTAAAATGGGCAGAATTTAGAGGATGTTTTTATGGCTATAATGTTAAATATAACATAAAATAAATCTAACTAGACTGTGCAGACTACTTTTTTATTTTGGATTAACTTGGATATACAGATTCATAAAACTTGGACCTTAACTTTCCATCTCACTATACCATTCACAATGAAAAAATAATATATACGACTAAGTACATTATCGTACATCAAGCCTGAAACATTACTCTTTTAGAGAAGTCTGTAGTCTAGCGGTCCGGCGTCGGACTTGACTTCTTGAGATCCGGGGTTCGATTTCCAGGTCAAGCAGCAAAAAAATAGAAAATGTATATTTTCAATTTTCTATCAAAAAATAACGTTGCCCGGGATTGGCTATGTGCCCGGTTGGCGATAGGCTTGCCACCCATCACATTGTGGGACTTAGTGTCTTCGGCTAGTCGTGGGTGCCTTTGTTGCGTCTCTGCCTATTTTTTTCGGGGATATGGGCGTAAAGATACTATAATTCTAATAGTTGTGAAAGAAAAAACAAAAGTTTGCATCATGTACGTTACTACAGGCTACATATTTAAAAGCCTTTCAAACTTTCATGTCCACCAAGGACACATTTGCCAATCAGTTTAACTTGAGAACAACTTGACTTCATACGGAAGTGCCTCAAGTCAATGAAATTAAATGAACGACATTCATCCCTTTCTGGAAACAACTTATTATACTATCTACGCGGAATTTCGAATACATGTCGACCTTGTTTACGTGAAGGGCTGACTGTTTGACTGGAAACCGAATTTACACAGATATTGGAATTGACTGGAAAAGAAATCTATATATTAATACGTGCTGCCAAAACTTTGGACCCGTTTTACGAAAATTGCGAGGACGCAGGAGCATAAAATTTGGCACACTTATGGTTTATGCGTAGGAGAAATGCAGGACGCTAATATTTTTCAATAATAATGCTTATAAAGTACATTTAAATCAACAAATAAAACATTACCCAAACTACCGTGCATTCGACACACAAATATATTGAATATACCGATAAAAGATCACAAATGGCGCACTAAAAGGTTAGGAAACAAAGCAGTTGGTCTTGAGAAATGAATATGGCGTTCCTATCAACAAGATATTAAAAATTATTATGTTCGAATTTCGACCAATGGGCGACCATTAATATTTGGAAATTAACAACAATGATCGTTTAACAAACATAGAACAACGTCCTGTCAAACGTGTCGTCATCGTGTTTCCCCAGTTTTGGTCCGGCTCCTCTGCGTAGAAAAACCATCTGCTGTCCTGCCTGTTAGATCGTAGGAGGCGAAACAAGTAATTACCAACAAGACTATGACGTTAGAGTGCTTTACAGCACTTTGCCCGTGGGAAGAGATCCACCGCCTTACCTATTCTTGCCGCCATAACAACAGTGTCATGTTTCGGGTGATAGGGTAGCTGACAGACTTCCATAATTTGCCTAGCACCCCAGCGACAGGACAGTAATGCACCTGCAACATCTATGTTGTCTATAGGCTGCGGTTATCTCTTACCATCAGAGGAGCCGCGTGCTTCTGCGCTATGTTTTATACAAAAAAAAAAACAATATCATTTGATTCAACCTACAAATATATAATAATACTAGCTGACCCGGCAGACGTTGTCATGCTATTTTTTTAATGTGATTTTAGCAAAAAAAATTGGGGTAAGTCACTCTTATCAATTAGGGGTATGAAAAATAGATAGTAACTGATTCTCAGACCTACTGAATATGCGTATAAAATTTAGTGAAAATAAGCCGTTTCTGGGGAGTACGGTAACTAACATTGTGACACCAGAATTTTATACATAAGATATACGATACTATCATTGACTAACACCTATTACACAAGCAAATAATTTGCATACTTGGGGTTAGATCAAAATGTGTATTATGTATAAGGATTTCTAATGTTGTAAAGTCTAGAACTTTGTAAAGTGTCGAAAGTCGCTTTATCTTATATCAGGAGGTAGTCATTGCAGTGCAGTTATGCAGTTTAGGTATATTCAGGCGTCGTACCTCATGAAAAGTCTAGCGTTGACGCTGACATTCGCTACCAGGCGGTCGACTGTCTAAAGCACGCTAGCGGCGTTGCGCGTGTTTTTATTGTATTTCTTAATATCAGAAAATTTCTCAGCTTGGTTGCATTTTAATACCATTAAATACGTCATATTAACTTAAATTTAAACAAGTCATATTAAGCTGGAGATGTTGTATGTAACATTAGAAACTGCATGATGTCTGGCGTCAATCACTATGGAGTGACGCCAACCTCCACAAGTCTCCAGGAGCCTCCAGGAGTCAAGAAAATATGTTATGATTTTATTTACAATGCTATTTCTTAATAGAGCACTCGAACAACTGTAAACATAAATAGTCAAGACTGGTGATTGAGTCGATGTAAATTACAATTATTAACATGTCAAGGTAACATAGGTACACCAGTACTTAGTTTGACTTTTTTTTTGAAATAAACACACATTTCTTTTGTAATTTTAATGTGGGGTACTTTTTTACTTAATGTTGATTGATTAAAATATAATAAGTAAAAAAAAAAAACAATAAATCGGAAGAGATTTACATTCACAAGTAACAATAACATATTTAATAACATAAGGCATATGTGAAAATTACAGCAAACTTTGTGTCTGTATCCTGGACTATATTCACACTAAATATACCTACCTACCTACTCAACTAAAGTTTCTTCACCAAAATGTAAACTTTCTTCAATTGTTTTAAGTTTGATAAGATATACTTTAAAATTGTAAAATTAAATATTTTCATGACCTTATCCCGAAGCAGGGGCATAACTAGGGCACCCACGACTAGCCAAAATACTAAGTCCCAGCCACTAGGTGGCAAGTCTCTTGCCGACCGGGCACACATTATTTTTATTAGAAAATTGAAAATATACATGTTTTTTGTTGCCTGAACCGGGGTTGGAACCCGGGGTCGCAAAAGGTCAAGTTTGACGCCAGATACTAGATCCCAGAGGCGGCGAAAATTGCGGAGTAGGTTTTGTAGTTCAAAAATTACAGACATCACAGCTGTTACTAAAAATGATGCAAAGAAATTGCATTTAAACTTGCAAACCAGTGTGCAGGATCATTTTAACATACAGATCATTAAAAAAGCTAGCTTTGGACTTATATTATAGATTCCCCCCTGTTGGTCCGGGCTCCTTTGTAGAATAGACCATCTGCCTTCCTGTGCCAGGCAGCTCGTAAAAGGCGAGCATAGGCTTGCCGTCGTAGGTGGTAGAGTTTCGCAGCGACTCGCCCGGATTGGTACCACCGCCTTACCTATTCCTACCGCCATAACGTCATAACGTGTTCCGGTTCGGAGGGTAAGGTAGCCGGTTAATTTATTTTTGCCGAACATTCCGGCCTCTGGTTGGCAACGCACCATTACCACCTTTGGTGTCTCTAGGCGGCGGGAATTTCTTCCGGAAATCCGTCTGCTTGTTTGCCTTCCAATGTTATAAAAAAAAAAGATCCCAACTACACTACGATACTACAATATGCTGTCATCAAAATTGAAAGTTTGTTAGGTTCTATGGGGAATCAACTTCCTATTTAATTTAAGATTAAGAAAAACAGCACATTAATTTATCCCATACAAACTTTTTTTAGCTTTTAATATCAGATTGTAGAAATTTCTCTAGGTTCATCTAATCAAATAATATTTTTGAAAGTTACAAAAACCTAAGAGGCAATTTGTCCATATATGTGATAAGAAATAATCATAAATGCTTTTGATATAACAGAGTGATTGTTAAGATAAACATCTGCTAATCATTTTAAAATCCATTGTAACAGATGTAGAGTAAGCCTTATTTTGCTAATTTCACATATGCCGTGTAACTGTTGTGGGGAGAAGTCCAACTATGATGTGGAAACATTATTTAGTCTTGTCACATTCCGTGTCCGTCAGAAGACTTTTCACCATTACACATTAGCTAAATAAAGACTTATTTTACATCTGCTGCTAAACATTTTTGAAAATACAATTATTATAATTGGACGTAATTAAACGGAAAGGATCCAAACCACACTATAGGCGAAAAGGAGTTATGTATGCAAAAACACTCTTTGTAATCAAAACTTATGTTTTAATGTTGAACTAGAGATCAATCAAATGTGTTCCATTAGTTAAAACAAACCCCAGAAAGTTAAAGAAGAGAATTAAAGATGTAACACAATCTGTACTTAAAAATTGAATATCTTAAAAGTAACTCTGTGTGGGTTGGGTCCTTTCCGTTTAACTACGTCCAATTATATAATGATACAGAAATGAAATCAAAACTATTTTTTGGACAACTATGTGTGTACAATTTGATATAAGTTTTTAAGCATACAAATACAATATTCTGATATGTTGCTTCCCGAAGCATCTATGTAATTATAACAATACACTTCACGACCCACTCATTACTTTTAAAAGCAGACTAATTAATTTTATTATTAACATCAAGTTTAAACAATATTTTTATCAGTAAAAATATTTTGATAATATTATGGAGGTGTTGCATGTATTTTACTAAAGAATTTCATGGTTATTATTAAAAAAGGCAGGAAAATTGTGACCCAGTGTTTTATATTGATTGCCTGGTACTGGGTTGAACAAGGATCGGAATCTATATTTAAGCTATCACCATTTTTTTTTAAAACCAAAGCAATAGAGAGACAAAACACTTTTAGTGCTGTCAGATTAGTCTATACATTACATTTTTTTTATGTTATAAAGGAAGGCAAACAAGCTAAAGGATTTCCTGACAGTAAGAAATTTACACTGCTTAGACACACCAATGTAATGTAATGGTGCATTGCCAACCAAACGCCAGTATCTTAGGCATCGAGCAAACCAAGTTTACCAGCCACTTTACCCTCCGAACCGGAACACGTCAACGGCAAGCACTGAAGTTATGGCGGCAGGAAGAGGTAATGCGATGGTACCAATCCAGATGAGTCACTGAATGACTCTACCACCTAGTAGAATGTCACGGTGTTAGTGTCGGTAAGCCTATGCTCGCCTTCTACGAGCTGCCTGGCAGGAAGGCAGATAGTCTATTTAAAGGAGCCTGGACTAACACGGGGGATGCTTACAGATTTTTTATCTATCACTTGGAAAATGTTGAGTAAAAACGTCACAATTTGATATATCTGTACTAATCTGACATCTCTTTTGTTTTTGTTTCTTGTGAAAAAGATAGCATGTGTCTAACATAAGTTAAGTTTGTGAACAGCAGAATCACCACCATTGCCAGCAAAGATTAGAAAATTGGTTTGGTGACATGTTGTGACTGCGCTGTGTTGGATTTGTGATGGCATCTTGACTGTCATAAAAAAGACAATGTCAAAGCTAAGTCTGAATATTTGTAATAGTAATGATATTGCAACTGTGTTGTGGTTATAACCAATAGTGATGTGTAATTGCCTGAGTAATCAAAAAATACAAATTAAACATATAACTTGTTAAAATTGAGAATAACAATTCTAATGTAATTTTCGCCTTGCCCGCTACGCGACCAACTATTCAGTACCTGTTTAAAACACAAGTTGGTATGAACAGTGTCTGAGTAAACAAATTGCAAAATCTTATATTATTTGCACCACAAAACTCTTCAAAATCATAGAATAGAATAACTCTTTATTGTGCACTAAAATACATAAAAAATAATGTATTTAAAGAAACTTAAAAACTAAGTGATACACAAAAGCGGCCTTATCCCCAAAATAGCAAGCTTATGTTAAGGAGATATGATCAAAGAAATTTTAAATCATACTGGTAGGTATGTTATTAGTTTAATGGTAAATTTTATTTTCAGTTGAATTTAAAGTATCAGGACAATTCAGATGAATTCCTATTATCTGGCCCCCCAAAATCTGGTCTATATTTTCAAAATTAAAATTGATGACATGACACAACTATTTTAAGATAGCTGACATTTATAACAATCAATGGTTAAGGCCAAATACAAAGTAGGTTACATCGCTTGTTTATGAATGCATTCCTTGAATAAGTAGATACATCCCAACGACATTATTAATCTGTGAAAGTCTGTTTCAGTTGGTGCTTTCCAACAGTGACAAACAAGAAGATGGATTTCCTAACAGTAAGCACTAAATGCCACTTGCAGAAACCATAAATTAAAATAATGCATGACCTAAGGCCAGGATACCATGCCTATTGTGAAAAATTTTAGCTGCACCCAACCAAACAGAAAAACAAAATTGACAGACACTGACTTATGAAAGCAGCAATTGGTGTTAGCATAAATACTAAAATAATGCAAAAAACATATGGATATCATATCTATTTTATTAAAGATTGAATTAATTCATACCTTTTAAATTTAATAAGTCTTATTACCAGTGAAAGTAGATAGTTCATAACTAAAACAGATATTATTTAAACGTTATTACTTCTAAAGACATGTATCACGGACAACAGCACATTTTAATTTCAAACAGGTAAAAAGTATTTAATTTATTTTTAACTGTAACGTAACAGTGGGCGTGTACAAATCTCTAGTGGTTTAACATAGTTATTAGTCACGAGATATTAATTTCACTTACCAATTAATAAACGCTGACGATATCACACATACGGTCATCACAGAATTTAAAAGCAAACTGAGTTAAGCATAAAATACTGCAAACTTTAAATTTGTCATCTATTCATTGAACACTATTGGATGACTAATTTAGGTTATAAATACGGGAAAGTTTCTATTTTAACTGTCATTATTTATATTAAAACAAAACCGAATAGCACGTAATAAACAACTTCCACTAAAACAATATAAAAAGAAACTGGGCTTGTAGTAAAATAAGGAAATACATCTTCAATTTCACTCAATTGACTGACTTCTCCATTTTTTTTAAATGAGTAGTGTTGTGCTGTGTACGCATTTCTATATTGTTACGAGTTATGATAATCGATAACATGCCGAATCGATTGTTTTACTGTCCGGTGAATGTTAGGTCGACAAAGATTTATGTTTCGAAATTCAAAACGGATTATGAAACTCTCTTTTAAAAGTTATTGCATGATTAGTAGACTCCCTTCGCTTACTTATTTACTTACCTCGCATTCAAAGGTATTCTTGTTAATACATAGTATTGAAAGATGTTCCTGTTAATAAACAAACCCGTTTACAAATAGTATTCTTGAAATTGTATTATATCACTACATTTTGAAATTATGTTACTAAAATATTTATTTTTTTCTATTGTTAAGAATTAGGAATGGGCGATACAAGTCGTATATAGATACTGAAACGTATATAAATATTAAACCAATATCGTAATATCATATAACACTAGGTATATTGCTGCATCCTACCTCGCTCTACCTACCTACACTCGGTTCGGTAAGTATCCTGCTCGATAGGTATCCTAAAAGCTACATATTTGATGAAACATTATACTGTCAAATGCCCATATCACGCAAACCGAATCATCACCAGTGGCCTAACAGTTCTAATTCCATTGTCAGCGCTTTGGAGTTGTACTTATGTCAAAATAATATATTGTCTGTAGTAATTTTCAAAGGCAAATGTCTTATGTCCATTTGAAATGTTTTGTACACAAAACAATATTACATACTCACAGAGGTTTTGAAAATTGTAGAAGGTAAGTAATTAAACTGTTGTGTTCTTTGAAGGTACTTACTACCGTGACAACTCATTATTGCTAAAAACGATTTGAGTGTCGGTATATATTGTGCAGTTCTCGTCAATTTTGGCTTGTGTTGAGCTCCTTGAGAGGTATTAGAGATGGATACACCACAGATGCTGGCGTACAAAAAAATATGTGTCTCATAAAAAAACAAAAAATTATTGATAAATAAATAAAAGTAAAAAGTTAGTAAATGTAGCCTGTGACGGAGATCTAAAACTTGTGCAATGGATGATTACACGCAAAGACAGCAAAAAAGCTTACACACGTGGCCGTGATTTAGCAGATAAATTGCATGTAAATCGCCTAATAATAAATGAATAGTAATGAAGAAAATAAATTGTTGACAGGCTAAAACTTACCACACATCCTTAACAAAAAAAACGACTAGAAATCAAACCTAACCCTAAGCATAGGAAACATAAAGAAAGGGCAAATAAAATTATAATAAAATAAAGAAACATCGTGGTAACATGAGTCCACCAAAAAGAAAAATTTAGTTTTTCTTAGGCTTAACCTACCTCATCAGCTATCCTCATCTGACAAAAATGTTAATGTAATATGCACATTGCCTGTATGCACTACCTACACCGAGAGTTATCGAGAAGTTTCATTAGTTCGATTTGTACGTCCTTACTATCGATGATGACAATACAGATTATAAAGAAAAGTAGAAAAATTTTATTTGATATAAAGATTAAAAAATAATGTTCAGCCAAACTATACATACCTTTGTACTTCATGTTAAGACTAGGTGGCGCTATTATCAAAAGATCATGATTTTTTTACTTGGTTACCTACCTACTTATACTTAGTTTATGTATTTCATGATTTTTTTCTTAGAATTTGTGTACATAACAAAAATTCTTTATGGCAATTTTGTTGCAATCGTGGTTTAATTGGCATACACTTTATTTGGACTAATCTACTCAAAGCCTGCGAATAGAAAGTGATAAATTATTGTATCTTTCTCTTTGTAGATGCTGAATTTTGAATTGTCCAATACGTAGGTATATATCCAACATACCTACATAATATGTAAGTTCTGCTGTAAGAATGGATGCTCTTGGGTGATAAGGACGTGAAGTTAGGTTAGATATAAATACACATCCCCCCAGAGTCCAAGGCTTAGACCCTGGGTGGGAGCTTGGAGGTTAAGTAATGGACCGGGAAGGCTGCTCCTCATTACCCCACTCTGCTCAAGAGGGGACACGAGGAGCAGACACAGTGGGCCGTTAGCACGCGTAGGTTGGCGGTGGTAAGCTCGCGGAGGCGTGGGGTGGGCTTGTCATCTTACCCACCCAGTCATGATGTCGCCACTGGGAACCCGAAGTGACGGTTTGCTGGCACTGTTGAGTGGACTTCGTGATGAGGATCACGAGATCCAACCCCGCCCGGGCAGCAAAAATGTGCTGAAACGTCCCTACAGCCCCGTCACTTGTCGAAGGGGAGGACACCGTGTGGTTTTAGTCGGTAGACGTCCGGCATAGTCCACCAGTTCCCAGAAATTAGCGGGTATGCATTAGGATTTCCACAAGTAAAAAAAGGTTTAAACAGACATGCAAAGACATAAATACATGATCTGTAAGAAGTAGTGGTTCTACTCTCTTACTTTTTACTCCTTAGATTATTCCATTTCTTTTTAGTTTCAGGAATAAATACAATTCACATAATATGCATAGTGCAAAGTCAAACTTTGTAGCCGATACGATGTGGACCATCTTTGATGGAATATTTTTTCAGTGGGAAAAGTACGTTGAAAAGTTTTCAAGAAAATGTTACAAGAGTTAAAGAGTTTAAAAGAGAGTCGTGTTGCTTTAATGCATTAATGATATTTTATAGAATTCAAAAGGGAAGGACAGGTTCGATTCCGAAATTGAGACCTATTTGAAGCAGGTCTCAGAGAGAGTTAGCAAAACCTTGTAAGATTCAAGTTTCAACCCTTCGATGACACAAGGCTCTGCGTTATTCCACAAAAAACTCCTACGCTAAAGATCTAAAGTTCTAAAATACTTCCTTTACCATCTCAATTAACAGGTATGACTTTGCCTATGATGTTCGAGTTTGGAATATTTTGGAGGTAGAAGTTAAATCTCCTTCACAGAAATTGGTGTTGCTAAACCGTGTGAGGCGTTACTCAAGATCCAAGATCAAAGCACAAGCCCGGCCACACATGGAGTACTATTCTCACCTCGAGCTGGCGCCCCATTGCAGCAAACCATCTAATTTGAGTTTGAACGTGGGCTGTGGTCAAAACTGTTGATCAGGTCTCCTTAGCTGAATAGACCATCTGCTTTCTTGCCAGGTAGCTCGCAAAAGCCGAGTAGCCGACTAGGTGATAGAGTTTCGCAGCAATTCGCCTGGATTGGTACGACGATTATGACGTCAGCACCTACCTTTGACGTGTTCCGGTTTGGAGGGTGAGGTATCCGATAAACTTATTTTTGCTGGAGGCCCCGGCCTTAGGTTGGCAATGCATCATTGCCACCTTTGGTGTCTAATCGATGTGAATCTTTTACCATCAGGAAATCCATCTGCTTGTTTTCATTTCAATATCATGAAAAAAAACTAGTTCTTACGAGTGGTTAAGAACCTCTTAATCTTCAGGTTGGTGCTGCGTCACTGTGCGTATTCTATCGCCAATTATATCGCGTGTTTTATCGCTTTGCTTTTTCTCGAGGCCTAACATCACCTTTGGTGTCTCTAGGCGGCGTTTACACTTCTTCTTACCATCTTATCGTTCTTACCATCAGGAAATCCGTAAGCTTGTTTGCCTTCCAATATCATAAAAAAAGTAACTGACGTAACCAGAACGGATGTAAGAGTGTAAGTTGATGATGTGAATAAAATTGCATATCTTGGTAGTGCTATTAGAAGGAATGGAAGGCATACCGCGGATATAGAAAAACTATTGTTTGCAGAGAATAGTGTCAATGAAGTATTGGATAAGCAATTTCAAAGCAAGCTTAAGAATCAGGGTGCTAGATTCACTCTGCATAATTATTTTGTTCTTATCCCAGTGTTGTGGTACGGAAGCGAGAGTGGGTTGTGTCAGAAAAAGTATGAAAGTAGGATAAATATCGTCGAAATGAGAATGCTACAGAAAATAGATGATAGATGTAGAGTAGCCGGTACTCTTGCACCATAGGCTAACATCATCGCCGCAGGACAGCAACGCATCTGTAACATGTATGGTGTCCATAGGCCACGGTTGTCTCTTACCATCAGGATAAGCGTGTGCTTGTTCGCCGACCTATCACTTAACAAAATAAAATGATGACTAAACACAAAGTTATAGGTAAATATTCAATTGTAGTCTGTGACAAATATAAACAGAATTAATGTTATGTTATGTTACTTGGAACCATCTCGATCTCGAGCTGACGAGCAGCTTAAACGAAAAATTGCCATTGAAATCGGTTCCTATTTTGAAAAGTTATGATTCCACAGACACACATAGACTCGTTAAACAGCACCTTTCTTTTCAATCGTTAGTTTAAAAAATCCCTTGGCAATCGCATCATGCGTGAACTGGTGGAACAATTTCAATTTTTTTTGTTTTAATTAGTGTTAAAAGAAGTTTTAGAAAGTAAAATGTAAGTTTATCAGGATACATCACTCGCTAATGTTAATAGAACCCCTATTACGGATTAAAGCATTGGTATGCATATAGTCGAGGATCCGAAGTTAGGTCGACCTACACCGAGCTGATAATAGGATGAAACCGGTTTTATAGTAAATTTAGTATATCAGAAAATATATTTAAAAATGGGTTGCCTGAAAAAATCCTGGACATTTTTTATTTTATTTTTTAAAATGTTTTTTATTCAATAATTGGTGCAGTATTATGATTTTATTCCGACTTAAAGTAGGAATAAGACAAAGTTGCAGAAGTTGGGTTGCCTGATGTTTATCTGGATTGACAGGTATAAAAAAATTATTGTCGATGCTAGTTACTTTCACGGAATCGGCTAATAGGAAAAAAAATATAGCAACATATACAGTAGTAGTACATAACAGTTTCATTACAATTTTTATTACAATTTAAGTTGATATATAGGGTTGCCTGAAAATAGATTGGCAATGTTTAAAAATTTTTTTTAATAATTAAAAATATTCGGTCCAGGATTTTTTTAGGCAACCCATTTTTAATATATTTTCTGAAATATACTAAATTTGCTCTGAAACCGGTTTCATCCTATTATAAACTCGGTGTAGGTCGACCTTATTTCGGATCTTAGACTAATTCGTGTGGAACATAGACGTAATTCGAATTTTGATTTGTTTCAAACAAAGTTTCCGCCAAGGTCACCTTTGTGGAAGGCGTGATTGGGGCGTGATTACAACCGTCTGGATGATGCTTAATGTATGTACTATGTATGGTCAAAGTATAATCAGTGCAGTCAGTCCAAATATGTAATCGATACCTGAGAGATCCGCCCGATTTTTCTGGCCAAGCCGACATTTCTAGCCACTAGCATGTCAATTCTAGCTCCTTTTGTGTTCCAGTTGGTGGTATAAAGGTAAATTAAAAAAAAATTAGGCCCAAATTGCCGATGCACCAGTAACTACGTTGGTATTTATGCGACAAGTGCTTTTAACCATCAGGAGTTTAGTTCATTTGTTTGTCTACGTTTATTATTGAATACCACTAGACCAATGAAGCAATTATATCATTAGTATGTTACTGGTAGATGATTGTCTTGATGATAGAGCACGTCGAAGAAACGTGAAGTTTTAAACTCCTCGATTATCATCAATATCAGTTTATCACCACGTATATTACGATTATAATAGTTTGTAATATTTTTTTTATCTTATTACTTAATGTTTTGGCAAATTGTTTTTGAATATAAAATGTTTAATGAAGATCAAATAAGTGCCTTAAAAAATAACATGGCAATGTAACATTTAAGTAGCAGTGTCGATGTTGTGTGATAAAAATTATAGTTTCAGCTCAACACATCAAAATCATCTTTAATAATTCTAGAACAGAAATCCAAAACACTTAAGTCAAAAACTGTACAGATAAAAAACCAAACAAACTTAAACAATGCAATATTTTTGTTAGCTTATGTATTTCTTTTACAGGAACGCCTAATTTTATTTTAATAATAGGTTTTGGCTGTCAACATAAAAATGTTTAAACGACTTTTCGTGTTATGTGATTGATGGGAATGAAAGATTTTACCTTATCAAAAGTTTCCTAAATGTTGTCCCAATGTAAGCCACTACACAAAATTTAGTAAAAAACTGTTCCGCACTTTTTGCGTGAAAATTTAACAAATAGACTTTATTAATCCTCGTTTTGGGTTCTGTATCCAAAACGTAGCAATCAATAGACTCGTACTTCAACCATTATTTTTATAAAACATGTCTAGTATTCATGTTATATACTTAGATTATTCCTGATCTAGTATAAGTTTCTTTCTAATAAGACGGCAGAATTTGAAAATTATTTTTGTTTAACAAAATGTTAATTAATAATAAATACTTCACCTATAATTAGTTCGCAAATTTAACGAATTTTGGAGACGAGCAGAGTGCTAAGCAAGAATATGTATTTTCAAATGGAGCTATCGCCCTCGCCAAAGAACTGTCTCCAGCATGACCAAACCTGGACTTGATGCTGCGTTCTGAAAGCTGAGATGCGGGAGGGCTTAAGACTCGTCATTTGGCGTAAGGCACTGACATAAAAAAGAAATTCTTCTTCGTTTCGACCGATAACAACGGTGTAATGTGGTGGTGGAAATGTTCATGTGTTGAAGAAGATGAGGTATACGAAGGCAATCGCAGAGTGTTGGAGCAGCCACTGACTCTTATCAGAGATAAAAATAACCGCTTTAAAAACCGACTTCAAAACTAAAAATTTAAAAATATATAGTAAAGATTTAATATTTATTTTATACCACCTATCCTATTAATATTATAAATGCGAAAGTTTGTATGTTTGTTACCCTTTTACGCAATAACTGCTTAACCAATTTTGATGAAATTTGGTACACACATAGAGTGTAATTTAGATTAAAACAAAGAGTAGTTACTATCACGAAACGAAGTTCCTGTGGGACCACGCGGGCAACGCCGCTGGCAACAGCTAATTATTTATATGTGCTATTTACTAAAAAAAGCATCTTCACGCCCATATACCCGAAGAGATAGGCAGACGCACAACCAGGGCACCCACGACTAGCCGAAGACACCAAGTCCCACAATGTGATAGGTAGCAAAGCCTATCGCCAACCAGGCACATTTCCAATCCCGAGCAACATTTTTTTTAGAAAATTGGAAATACCCAATTTTTCTTTTTGTTGCCCGACCCGGGATTCGAACCCGGGACCTCATGCAGTCAAGTCCAACTACTGAACCTCTAGATCATTTTTATTATTTTTTACTTTTAAGTTTTTTTACTATTTATTTTTATTTAATACTTTTTAGTTTATTGCTGATACGATTTAATTTAATTAATTAATAATTTAATTAATCTTATTCTGTAATTTAAATGAAGTCGGTTAATAAAGTATAAGGTACTTGCGCTTAAGATGGGCGCCAGAAGATACGGCGTCCCACACGCTGGGAGAGTGCATCGCCTTCGAGCAACAGCGGCGTACTCTCTCAGCGATCGTAGGAGAGGACCTCTCGCTGCCGAGCGTAGTCAACGCCATGCTCGTTAGTGAAAGGTCCTGGCAGGCGGTGGTCTCCTTTTGCGAAGAAGTAATGACGCAAAAGGAGACCGCGGAGCGGGACTGGGAGGACGATCCCAACTCAGGCCCTCTCCGGCGCAGGCGGACCGGGGGCGCAAGAAGGCGGTTCCTCCGCCTTTAAAGTGCTTCCGATGCGGGGTTGCCGGGGGAGGCG
>NJDD01002547.1:104608-116784 GCA_002245505.1 Calephelis nemesis
CGGGCGGCAGGAAGGTCATAGTGTGGTTTTTAGTCGGTTCGAGTCCGACATAACCCGCCGTTCTCCCCCGAGAGCGGTGGGTATCCGGGGGGATTTTCCACACTATAATAAAAAAAAAAACTTGCGCTTAAGATGGCACAGTTCTTAAGGGGCCATATACGCTAAAATACGTCAGCAGTTTACTGTTTTTTTTCATACAAAGCAATCATGGATCTTGGTGACAAAAATACACAAGGTTAACATGAATATGCTTTATTAGACTAGTGTTTCCAAAACACGATTCATTTCACTTTGACATAGAAAAAAATCAAAAAGTTGACTCTTTTTTGAAAGCAAAACCCAACTGTCTACTTCAATTGTGAAAATATCAACTCCAGATTTTACATGAATATAGATAAGTACTATACCTTAAAGATAAGTGTTTCAGTTTTTATACTTTTTTCAAATTACTTTTATAATATCAAAAACAGTGATGTGTCGCTTAAGACGTTTACTTTAGAGCGCAATATTTCATAGTAATCATGGAACGAGGGAGTGCGGTGATTGGCTCTTCTGGCTGACTGAGTATGGGGCTTTAAGATGGATGGAGATCTATGATGAGCTTTGCCCATTTTCAATATTTTGTATTTTTTAAAGTTTTAAAGTGTTTAAATTTGGTTGTAATTTAAACACTTTCCGTGTTTAAATTTAAACAAAAGTTGCGTAGGTAGTAATTTAAACATTTTCAAAACTTTAAACATACAAAATATTGAAAATGGGCCATCTTAGGCGCAAGTACCTACCTTAGATCAAAGTATAAAGAAGAATTATTAAAAGAGCGTAGTGGTACAGAGTCAGAAAATGAAACATGTTTATGATCTAAAACGTATAATCTGCTCACATTATCGTCATCACTCAACACTTTAGGCTTACCTTAGCACACTTATTTAGAGACTGGGTGTCTCCCCTTATACTAATACAAGGTCCTTTTTGTTCCTTAATCCAAGACGTAATGGTCCGTGGTCGCCTCTGATATGGATCACTATATTATAAGTATCTACTCGTAGCAATGGCGCGGTTGTCACTATTGTAGATTTACAGAGCAACAGACAATGTTTCTAACAGTCCATTGACCTCTAAGTATATGGACATGCAATACCTACAAAAAAAGCATGCTATGAGTTACGTGTTAATGTTAGTCATTAAAATAAAAACTCATAAAAATATGAGTTTTACATATGTATTACACGGCCTAACAGAATAAGTCAGTTTTACTGGTAGCTTATAAAGCTACGATTTAATTATATCTAAACTGAAGTTGAAAAAATACTCAAAAGGTCGCCAACGCATCTGTGATACTCCTGGTGTTGCGGATGTCCGCGGGCGGCGGTGATCACTTTCCAGCAGGTGACCAACTTGCTCGTTTGCCTCCTCTTCTATATACATAAAAAGTTATCTATTCAAGTTACTTTTGCCAGAACTCATCCATTTTTAATTTAGTACACATAAATCGAACTACTAGTTTAAAGCAGTTACTTGATACATGCCTACCACCTTGATAAAGATTTATATGGTGCGTTTGCACATAGTGAGGAATTTCATTATGCACACTGATAAAGCATCTTTACCACCGAGTACATTTTTATAGTCTATTGATATTACATTTAAAAATATAAATGGAAATATGAAATTCAAGAACCATTTGCATTATTTATATATTTAGGTAGTTCTTCGATAACCATTGTTTCAGATCGAGTGATTTCTTTCTTTATGCTACAAATGATGTTATTATAATGTTTTATATTTACAGTGAATATTTCTTGACATAATGACACAGTAATGTACTCGTTCAGAAATCGAACCGAGAGCCTTACGATTGTTAGGCGTGTACGCTAACCCCTCGACTAACGAGACGGTCAGATTATTTAGTAACAAGATAAAAAACAATAATTATAGATCTATCTATCTATGATATAATATAAAGTTAACTAATCATTACATAGGATAAATATGTCAAATGTATATTTTTTATTTATTTATTTTATGATATTGAAAGGCAAACAAGCAGACGGTTTTTCTGATGTTAAGAAATTCACGCCGCCTAGAGACACTAAAGGTGGTAATGGTGTGTTGCCAACCTGAGGCTGAGGATGTTAGGCCTCGAAAAAAAGTAACTTTACCGGCTACCTTACCCTCCGAACCGGAACACGTCATGAAATATCTTCCTTGCAGATGATTAAACCCTCCGCGCCTTAGCGACCCCTCACTTGAGCGCGACACATTATTCTAAACACTGCTATTAAATTTCTGAATCCTCTAACATCGCTGTTACTGCGTCGTCTACGATTATATGAGTAATAGCCGGAACAACAAAATCTTTACTACGGAGAATCATATCTCTACTCACCTGATCATAGCCTACTGCTTTTGATTTTATGGAATTGACAATCTTTAGCACTTCTTCGTCCGTGACAGGAAAAAAAACATTAATGGATCAAAAAGTAAATTGCCTTTGCCACTCGTGAACGCTATGGTACGAGATTTAACAGCGTCATTCATAATTGGTGTAGGTGAAAAATCAAGATTGAGGTCATTAGTAGAGACACTTTGCAGACAATTATTTGAAGGAGAAGTAAGGCAAAGAGTATTTAAAATTTTTTAAACATTTTGTTGAGAAGTGTTGAAAATATTATTATGTATACACCAACGTTTAGCCGCTCTAACCATTTGATTGCAACGATTTCTGAGTTTTTTAAAAACACACCAGTTCTCGTCACACCTATTTCTTGTGAAGCGAATAAAAGCAAAGTCGCGCTTTATCAAAGCTTGACGTATTTCGGGAAAAATCCATGGAGCTGCTGAAATAAAAGTTTCATTTAATTTATCCACCTTAGGGTCAATATCCGTAATGTCAAAACAAAACTGACCAATCCACGGAAAAAGCATCACGTTCTTAATCATCCTGTTTAATATTTGCAAAATTGGGTAATTTTAAAAGAAGGCCGTGGCTTAGGAGGTTTTAATTTATAAGTTAGAAACGTGTAAACATATTTATGTGATGAAAATTTCGATGTCTGCATTGGTATCTTTATTCTGATATCTATTTCAGTATTTCTGGAAAATTTTGGAAAAAACAAGTAAAGGTTTTTCACATTTTGTTTGTTGGAAATGGTTTTGGGGTTAAACATACACATTTTTACGTTATTAAGTAGCTTAGTTCTCAGGGATCCTAAAAATATATACATTTATACGTTTTTAACACATAAATCGAAAGATGTCGTCGTTTTTCCGATTTGCCGCTATTTTTCGCCAAACGTGTGAGCGATGTCGCGGCAAAATCGCTTTTGCGTTGCCTATTGACCGGATAACACCCGTAACACAAGCATAAAATATGCTTACTTCGGGGTTGATTCAATTTGTGTAACTTGATACTTGAACTTTGAGGTATTTATTTATTTATTTTAAGATGTTGTATCGTACACACATACATACATACATATCTTCACGCCAAGCCCCTACGAGGTAGGCAGAGAGTATCGAGTGCCAGACCTCACGATCCTGACAAACCTGTATTGCTTCCTTCACATCCATTACCCTTTTCATACAAATACGCCAGTTTCGGAGACTCTTGACACCATCCTCGGATAATATCCGATTGATCTGATCGTGAAATGTCAGCCTTGGTCTCCCCGGGTACCTACATCCATCCACATTCGCACTGTATATCTGCTTTGTCAATATTTCATCTGTCATTCTTTCCACATGACCGAACCAGCGGAGCATGCCCTTTCGCATTTAACACCAACACTTTCTTTCAATCCCACTCTTTCTCGGATCTCACTGTTACGAATGCGGTCAGCGAGCGTTACACCACAGATTTTCCGTAGTGCTCTCATTACGACCGCATTTATCCTACTGTCATAATCTTTCTGACATACCAAACTCTCGCTTCCATACAATAGCGTTGGGATAAGCACAGAATTATGCAAAGCTAGTCTAGCTTTTTGACGTTGTATCGTAGTAAACAAATTTGTCTGGTTTGGGATTACTAACGTAACTTGGACTTGCACGTCATGTTTAATGACAACTTTAGTCATAACGTGTATCGAAATACTAAACGCAAACCCGAAGACCTTGCAAGTGATATATTTCCCTCTGGCTGCGCTTGTATTTTAAGATATTTAAATCTTGATTTTAGCCACATTTACAGTCACCATGTTACGAGTATATTGGTAACCAGTTGTTGCAACCTTGGCCCTTTCAAATAGCTTTAAGAAGAATATCTTTACGCCCTTGTCCTTCACAAGTTAGCATGGAGAATTGATGCAGTGGACATTACTTATTCAACATTTTGTTTAACAAGAAGAAAGATAATTGTTTTTCTAAGAAAGATGGCAAACTAAGTGGCAACTCATCTGCTTACTGGTGGTGATATCAGCTTTCAACGAAAGCTACCGTTAAATTAAATTATTATTATCATTATTGCAAATGTAAGTAGCTATATGAATATATCTTTTTATCTCATTAAGCTTAGCTAGCTAGATTAAAAGTAGAAAATATTTTGAACAATATTTCTAACAAAATTGAATAGGTACGTTTTGGAAAATACAATTGAAGTGATAGACCATATTTTGTTAATTTATACACATAATACTCGAAATAAAGTAACTAGGTAAAGTAACTAGTACTCATTATAATCTAGCAGTACGATGTGGAATTGACTCCATGGTGCTCCTATCAAAAACTGATTTTAGAAAACAAAATTAGATATACGATAGAGGAAAATGATTGGACATAACTATTTCAGAAAATAAAATAATATTTTAATTGCTATGCTAGCCAATAAAAACAGTGTCACAATAATAATCTTAAGTACGTTAAGTAAAGTTATTTAGACAAGAGGAGACAAACGGACAAAAATAACCTCACCGGATGGTAAGAGATCACCAGATATTCGCAGCACCAGGAATATTACAGACTTGTTGCCGAACATTTAGGAATGAAACAGGTCTTTACTTGAAGGTACCTAAATCCCATCGGTTTGGAAATACCGCCACTGGTGATTACACAAAGATGTTGTACAAGGTCGAAAATGTCTATGAAATCGCACGTTAGAAGATCGCCATGTATCAAAAACTTAAAACTTTAAGCTCTGTCGCTATGTCCGAAGATAAAACTTATAAAACTATAGTACCTATGTATAATTTAATTAAGGGGCCATATACGCTAAAATACGTCAGCAGTATAATGTTTTTTTCATACAAAGCAATCATGGATCTTGGTTACAAAAATACACAAGATTAACATGAATATGCTTTAGTAGACTAGTGTTTCCAAAACACGATTCATTTCACTTTGCTCGATAAAAAAAAATCAAAAAGTTAACCCTTTTTTAAAAGATTTTGCTTTCTGTCTACTTCAATTGTGAAAATATCGACACCAGATTTAACATAAACATAGATAAGTACTATACCTAAAAGATAAGTGTTTCAGTTTTTATACTTTTTTCAAATTACTTTTATAGTGTCAAAAATAGTGATTTGTCGCTTAAGACGTTTACTTTAGAGCGCCATTGTTCATAGTAATCATGGAACGGGGGAGCGCAGTGATTGGCTCTTCTGGCTGACTGAGTATGGGGCCTTAACCTGAACTTATCGTAGTAAATTTGAGCGCTACGCGTTAAGCCATCAACCGCCCTTTCGTCGAACGGTTCAGCTAAGATTACGTCATTTTTGTCTTACTCACGACCGTAGTAGTGAATGTAATCCAGTTAAAAACGATTTATGTAAATGTTGGCAAGACGAGTCAAAATGGCTAGCTGTCAAAAAGTTTTTTAATGTAAAGTTTCTTATTCTTCAAGCTCTAACTCAACGAACCTTAATCTCATAAACCTAACACTTTCAAAATTAATGACTTGTCTGTTTCGTCACCATCACAAGGGTTTTAGGTTTATTTTTATGGTATTGGAAAGCAGACTGATTTCCTGATGGTAAGAACGTCACTGGCGGTAATGGTGCATTGCCAACCTGAGACCGGAATGTTAGGCCCCGAGTTTCCAGGCTCCCTTATCCTCTGAACCGGAAAACTTCAACGGCAAGCACTGACGTTATGGTAGCAGGAATAGGTAAGGTGGTGGTACCAATCCGGGCGAGTCGCTGTGAAACTATACCACCATGTAGGATTTCACGGTGATAGTGAAGGTAAGCCTATGCTAGCCTTTCACGAGCTGCCTGGCAGGAAGGCAGATAGTCTATTGTGCAAACGAGTCTAGACCAATACGGGGAAAAACATAGGTATTAATTATTCTTTACTTTCTGCTATACAATAGTTGTATAAGTTGTGTGTTGTTGTAAAAGTATCTTCACGCCTATATCCCTCAAGTGGTAGGCAGACCAGGGCACCTACGACTAGCCGAAGACACTAAGTCCCACATGTTGATAGGTAGGAGGCCAGTCATACCCAAAGATAGATTAGGCATTAATATTAGACTACGTCTCATCTGTTATACAAAAATATCACGTCATCGTAAATCAGGTTCCACCTAATCCCGTTTCTACATACTTCAAATACTACAATTATTAATATTCAACACCTAAACCGATACCAGGAACGTGGAACGTGCGTTCCAAAGTATTTGTCTCTGTCACTGCTCCGTAGATTCCGGTTTGTCAAACGTATTCAAATATAAACCTCGCCATCAACAACATCCTGTGAAAAAAACAAGTCTCGCAGCTTATTTTTTCTAATTTAAAAAATGTGAGATCCATGTTAATTGATCTATTAACTAAGTCGGTTAATTTATTAAGTCCCTACTGAAGGGAACTTCTGTCGTAAGTAATTACGTAGATATTATGATATCAATAATTTAAAAAAAAATGTTCTTTTAAATATAACAGACCGACTTGGCCAACGCATAAAAAAAACAATTTAACGTACAATTTATACGTATCTTAGACTTGCTGTTACCTGCGGCTTCGCCACCGTAAACTAGATTTTTTTATGATACTGGAAGGCAAACAAGCAGACGGATTTCCTGACGGTCATAAATTCTCGCCGCCTAGAGACACCAAGGGTGGTTATGGTGCGTTGTCAACCTGAGGCCGGGATGTTAAGTCTCGAGCAAAAGTAAGTTTACCGGCTACTTTACTCTCCGAACTGGAACACGTCTTCGGCACGGACTGACATTATAGCGGCAGGAAAATTTGAGAAAGTAGGTTCTTTGATATGTTTTTTCCCAACAGTTTTTTCTGAACAGCTTACTTATAGTATTACAGGTGCTAGGCGTTGCGTTTGCTACTTAGCAGTCCATCTTTACAGGAAGAAAATCTTACCTCCTATCTTACCCTCCAAACCGGAACACGTCATGACGTTGTTATTATTTTAATAATCCGGGTAAGTCGCTGCGAAACTCTACCACCTAGTCGTATGTCACGGTGCTAGTGACGGTACGCCTATGCTCGCCTTTTACGAATATATTGTTAAAAAAAACGAATAAGTATATATTTATTTTATATTTAGCTCTCCAGTAAACTTTTGAGTTAAAAAGTAGCCATCTTCTCCAAAGTGTATTATATTTTTTTTTAATATTTTTACCCCCATGTAAAAAGTAGAAATACGTTTTATCTGCACTTTGGTAATTCATGTGAAATAAAACTGTATCTAAATATACAAAAATCTCTTATAGAAGATTTTTCGAAAATTTAGAAATATACACTAGGTAGGATATGATAACTTGAGTCCATGGTTTCTATCCCTGAGTCTGGCAACAAAAAAAGAAATAGAAAATTTGTAGTTACATTATTCTAATAAAAATAACGTAGTTACTTGCCCAGGATTGGATATGTGCCCGGTTGGCCTTAAGCCTACTACCAGATTGCGGGACTTAGTGTTTTTCGGGGAACAAAATTTTTAGCACTTAATGGTGCCAAGAAATAGTTCAGGCTAAAATTTATAACAAGAATAGTGTTTTCACATAAAAGAACAGGATTTTCCAAGGGTAGAGTGGCGTGACCGGTCACTCTAGGTATGGGATAGATCAGAATTAAAGTTCATAAGATAGTTTCAGAAGTAAAAAAAAGTATCTTCACGCCCATATCCCCGAAGAGGTAGGCAGAGGCATAACCAGGGCAGCCACGACTAGCCGAAGACACTAAGTCCCACATTGTGAGAGGTGGCAAGCCTATTGCCAACCGGGCACATTTCCAATCCCGAGCAACATTTTTTTTTAATTAGAGAATTGGAAAAATCCAATTTTCTTTTTGTTGGCCGACCCGGGATTCGAACCCGGGACCTCATTCAGTCGAGTCCAACACCCGGACCGCTAGACCACAGAGGCGATCACAGAAGTAAGAAAGTTTTTTTATTATGTTCCGACTCAACAAAGCTCATTTACATCCTCTGTATCATTGCTGCGCAGAAGTCGCAGCTGCTTTAGCAGTGGCAGACTGCCGAGAAAGTAGAGATCTTTTTCTCTCGACTTACTGTTTGTTAATAAGTTTATAACATTTTTAGTGCAAGAATATAAATAATTGGAAAACTAGTAACTCAAAAATTAATTGCTATACCATAGCATATTGCCTATCCACGCTCGATAAATGAAATTAACCCCTAATTACGACAAAATCAAATACTTAATATATCTGTTTAGATAATAAAATTAGAAATAGATAGAAGAAAAAGATTAGAAAGAAAAGAAAATAAAAATAGGTAATAAGATGATATTCTGGAAAAAAACCTGGACCAAGAGGCGATGCTACCTATTGAACTATTATTCTTATTTATGACGATAGAGTTTTTTGGTCGCGCAGCATGGTATCAAGAGAGCTAGCTGGGGGCACTACCCTTCCCCTTCATGACTGCTTGCCGGTTTTTTACATTTGTGCGCGCAGTACTCGCTACTGTTACTATTTTGCTATGATGTTATTTTAAAACTGCGATATTTCTTAAGCTATTAATTTAAATACCTGAAAGGGTAGGCAGAGGCACAACCAGGGCACCCACGACTAGCCGAAGACACATAGTCGTACAATGTGATAGGTGGCAAGCCTATCGTCAACCGGGCACATTTTCAATCCCGAGCAACATTTTTTTTTATTAGAAAATTGGAAAAGCCCAATTTTTTATTTGTTGCCTGACCCCGGATTCGAACCCGGGACCTCATGCAGTCAAGTCCAACAACTTAACTGCTAGACCGACTGAAATTACCGATTTCTTTATTTTTGACTAAAAAGAAATCGGTACATGACATTAGTCATTATGGTGGCAGGAATAGGTGAGGCGATTGATCCCTACCCGGTCATAGAACTCTACCGCCAGTGACTAAAACTCCAGTACTGATTAACGTAGAACCTCGATTATCATAAAACAAACTGATGGAGTATAAAATGCTGTGAAAATTCTTGAGCCTTCAAAACTTTCATGTTTTTTATACAAGAGAAGGCAAACGAGCAAGTGGCTTACCTAATGGAAAGTGAATTCCACCCACGGACATCGGATGCCCGCAACACCAGGATGTGTCCTTAACATCTATTTTTCTTCATGAAATCATGTTATGCCTTAACACAGTCAGGTAAGCGAGTGAGTCTTCACTTAGTATTTAAATTCTAAAAATAATTTTCAATAACCGCCGACAAAACCTTTATGTAATGTAAGTAAGAACCATTTATGTAATGTAAGTAAGAACCACGCACGCACGCACGCACGCACGCACGCACGCACGCACGCACGCACGCACGCAGCACGCAGTGTGTGTGTGTGTGTGTGTGTGTGTGTGTGTGTGTGTGTGGCATCATAACTTCTGAAAGCGAGGACAGGTTTTGATGTGGATTGTTTTGTTTGAAAGTTGGTGTAATGGTAATGGTTCTTACTTACATTACATAAAGGTTTTGTCGGCGGTTATTGAAAATTATTTTTAGAATTTAAATACTAAGTGAAGACTCACTCGCTTACCTGACTGTGTTAAGGCATAACATGATTTCATGAAGAAAAATAGATGTTAAGGACACATCCTGGTGTTGCGGGCATCCGATGTCCG
Source organism: Calephelis nemesis (assembly GCA_002245505.1). NCBI lineage: Eukaryota > Metazoa > Arthropoda > Insecta > Lepidoptera > Riodinidae > Calephelis > Calephelis nemesis. The sequence goes on from NJDD01002547.1 coordinate 114,621, forward strand.
TGGGTGGAATTCACTTTCCATTAGGTAAGCCACTTGCTCGTTTGCCTTCTCTTGTATAAAAAACATGAAAGTTTTGAAGGCTCAAGAATTTTCACAGCATTTTATACTCCATCAGTTTGTTTTATGATAATCGAGGTTCTACGTTAATCAGTACTGGAGTTTTAGTCACTGGCGGTAGAGTTCTATGACCGGGTAGGGATCAATCGCCTCACCTATTCCTGCCACCATAATGACTAATGTCATGTACCGGTCTAGAGGGTAGGGTAGCCTGCACAATATACCTTCCATCCCATATTCAGGACAGGGATGCACCTGCAACATGCAGTCATTTTGTTTGCGTCACGTTGCTTGACCACGTGGACATAAACTACTCAACCGATTTTATTTACATACCTACTGTAGTTTCATCCAAGCTGGAAATAGAATAGCTTACATACTTACTTTGTCCTTATCTTGTGTCAATATTAGACGTGCTAATTTGTCAATGAAAACTTCAAACAATGAAGTGTTTACTAGCACAACCTTAAGGAAGAAACGAACAGAAGGTGGTCCAGGTAAGATTAGCCAGTAGACTTGCATTAACCTAACACCCCCTCGCTGTTGTCATGCTCATACAAAACACTGTGGATCAGCGTGGGTGACCTAAGATCCTAGTATCCTATCTAAATCCCAGTAGGCAAATGTTCAACCAGGGCACCCACGAGTATTCGATGTCACTGAGTCCCAAAATATTATAGGTGACAAACCTATCGCCAACCTGGCTTATATATTGCATATGAGTAGCGAAGTTGTTTTTATTAGATAATAGAAAACTCCCAATTTCTTTTTTTTCAGTTCAAAGATTTGGATCTTATTAAGGCACCTTTAGAAGTCAAGTCCTAAACCTGACCGCTAGACCCACAGAAGAGATCCCTTTTTAAAATAGAGAGAAGGAGAGAGAATACTTATTTATAGGTCAAAAGAAACAGCTAAAATTAGTTTTATCATAAAAAATGTATTTTCGATTACGCAATGCAAATGTCGATATAATCGCTTTCAATGTAAGATTCTGTGATAATTATGATATATCACGTCCATGTCAGAGATTTAGTTATTATGTTGTAACCAAATAATTGAGATATAGTATATATATACCATTCCCGTATATGTCTTTATATTTTCCTCCCTAGTGCCTATGGATTTATTTTGATTATCCCTGTGGTCTAGAGGCCAGGTGTTGGCGTTGACTACGAGAAGTTCTGAGTTTGATTCCCAGGTCGGATAACTCAAAATGCATTTTTTTCAATTTTTTTTCTCATAAAGTTGGATAAATGACAGGTTAGCTATAAGTTTGTCACCTTTCTCAGTTGGGGACTAAGTATGTTTGGCTAATCGTGGGTGGCCTGGTTGTACTTCTGCCTACGGGTGTAACGGTACTTACTTTCTTAGTGCTATTAATAAATCATCAGTGCATGTCATTATCGTGATCCAGGTCGAAAAGTATAGTAATTTATGGTGATAGATTTCGATGATGACATTCTTTGTATGATCAGAGATTGGTATATTGTCTTTGGTATGATAAACCATTGCAAATCGACGCACAATTTTGTCTCGTTGGTCGAGTGGTTAGCGAGAATACCTTGCAACGTTAAGCTTATCGAGGCTCAGATTTAATACCGCTGTATTTCCGGGTGTCGGTATTGGTGGTTAATATCAAACAAATGTGTTGTTTCTAAATTTGAGAGTAGATCAATTTATGTATTTTTTAAAGATTTATTTTATGAATTTATTTTACTTAAAAGAAAAAGAGGGAGGAGGTGCTTTTAAGATACTAACAATGGCTGTATGTAAATTAAACTTCCTGCCATGGTTTTCCCAGAATATAATAACCTGAAGACCTTCAAGAAGCGGATCCAATTTTTTTAAGAGTTAATAAAGGATAGAAAGTATATCAGAATCTTTCAGATGCATAAAACCAATATAATAAAATTACTTTTACAACATAATAAACTATATAAATTTCCGCGTTAACTTAACAATGTGTGTGTAATGTTGATAACAATTTGTTTTCAAGCGGTAAGTTTATTTCAGACCTTCGTAATATCTTCACGCCAAGTCCCATTCGTGGTAGGTAAGAATATCGTTTGCCAAGTGCCATGATTCCTAGGGAACTGCCCAGCTTCCC
>NJDD01002547.1:123521-137687 GCA_002245505.1 Calephelis nemesis
AGTCTTGCAGCGACTCGCCCGGATTGGTACCACCGCCTCACCTATTCTTGTCGCCATAATGTTAGCGCTTGTCGTTGACGTGTTCCGGTTCGGATGGTACCTAAGGTTGCCAGTAAACTTACTTTTGCTCGAGGCCTAACGTTCCGGCCTAAGGTTGGCAACGCACCGTTTCCAACTTTTGGTGTCAAGACGGCGTGAATTTCTTACCATCAAGAAATCCGTCTGCTTATTTGCCTTCCAATATCATAAAAAAATATAATAATATAAGGATTGTTATGATCCTTATGATGTTATGATCTTCGGTTAGTCATAAGTGTCCTTGTTGCGTCTCTGCCTACCACTTCGGGGATATCTTCTACTCCTACTTCGGGGATACTCACAACACATCTTACGTAGCTCAGCACAAAATTTGTTAAAACTTCATGTTAGTAACTAAGAACAGCAAAAAGACTCCAACATTAGGTGTAACGTCGTTTTGTCGAAAGATAAATCAGCGGCAGACGACACCCTTTCGTGGCTGCAGCCATTGAGCGAACTTTTCAAAAGTCCTTTTTGGGCTGCGAGCAGTTGAACGGTTATAATCCCTCACAAAATAAGTATATCAAAACTCTGCTAGTAGTTTTGATTTATGTATATATTGTTATATTTAATTAGATAAAATTAATAGACTAGAACAGATATATATATTGTTATATTTAATTAGATAAAATTAATAGACTACTTCGGAATCATGATCGATCTTTATAAAAAAGAACTATCATAATCAATTGTTAGGGGTCCAGTAAAAAAATTCGCTTAAAAACATAAATAAAACAGTCGGATTAAGACCTCCTCCGTTTTTGGAGTTGCTTAAAAAGAAGGCCACTTGTATCCTTCTCCAAGATATAATCAATTGCTGTGTCCAAAGTTACTGAAGTCAGTTCAGCTGTTATAATAATATTGTTGCCCGTCCCAGGAATCGAACCCGAGACCTCATGAAGTCAAGTCAAACACCTTGACCGCTACATCTTATAATACAGCTTCATCTTATAATAGCTTTAAAATATCTCCTGTCAAAGATCAACATGCCTATTGTGTTATTATTTGTTAGTCTACAATAGTTTATTTTAAGTTTTTAAGGGATATAAAGAAAAGAGTAAAGTCCTTTTACGCAATGAATTATTATTGGGTACTTCGTTATGAACATTCAAGATGACGAAATCATACTTTTAGATTATTATATATTATAATTTGTGAATGCCAAACTCGTTAGTTTATATTGTGTACAAAAAAAAATACGTTGCATTGACATAAATCTTGTATTTAAAAATAAGAAAATAATTTAACACTCTGTTAGCTTAAAGTTGATTGAATGATATTATATGATATTATTTGTTGTTAATGTTATCATTGTGCGTGAATTCATTCCTTTTTAAAAGTTCAACGTGTCAATTTGTTCAAATTGATGTTAACATAATTTTCTTGAAATACAAATTTCAATCAGTTTTTAGAAAAAATGTTAAAAAAATGTATGACATTGGCTGCTCCCTTATTTGTTAATGTAAAATAAATAATAATTATCCCTGGACAAGTTACACAAATTGAATCTAACCCAAAAGTAAGCAAATTATATGCTTGTGTTATGGGTGTTAGTCAACGATACTAATACATAGAAGTGCTTAAATAGATACCAGAATAAATTTAATAAACACCCGGAGCCGGAAATGCAGACATCTAAATGTTTATCACACAAATGCCTGTCCCCATCGGGAATCGAACCCGAGTCTAGCGGTTGGACGATGTAGTTAGGCGTGTAAGCTAGCCACTCGACCAACGGGGTGGTCAAATTATAGTTAGAGTAGTAGTTGTAAATTGAATATGATAGTAATGTCAGTGAAAACCTATGATATTTTTATAACATATGTTAACGCCAACGCCCTTAAGAGGTAAACTGAGTGTATCGTGTGCCAAATGTCACAATTCTTGCAAAACTGTCTGGCTTCGTCCACGTCCGTCATACATACACATCCCTTTTCATACATACACGCCAGTTTCATCCAACTTATTAGAACTACTTTTTTGCAGAAAATTAATAAATGCATAACGTGTTATTTTTATTTTTATTGCATTGCCATAATCTCGTCACTTAGCTGATTAACGATTTTGTGTTAACATAAATCAAATATAACTATTACAGTTTATTCACTCTAATTTTATATGGTCTAAAGGTGCTGATAGACTTGAGCACTCACTTGTAACAGAACATCGAGCATTCGTCGTTTTTATATTTGTCGAACTGAACAACGAGCCAAGCCAAGCATAGAGCCAAACATTGCTATGAACATTTTCATGAGTATTCTAGTAAACGCTCTAGTCGACGCTTGTTAAACATTTTTTTTACGATGATGTCAGACTTGACGGTCGCGTGTGCAGCATTTGTATTCATTGGTAATTCTCATTTCGTGGAAAAAGAAATAGAGCAATAGGGGTACGGGGAGGGACGTCTCGTTGAGGAGTTTAACGATTATCGAAGCTTGGCTCGGCAAAATGCTCGAATAAATGCTCGCTATAACGCACGCCAGAACGCTCGATAGAATGCTCGCTAAAATGTTCTCGTTATTTATCTGTGATTAACATTCGCACAAATGCTCATTACAAGTGAGTGCTCAAGTCTATCAGCACCTTAAGTATTACAGCGGGATTATTATTTTGACTAGTTTGACGTTTCAATAAAACGAGCAATAATTTACAACACTAATCAAAGATTTTTTACATAGTTGAAAAATGCGAAAGTATGTCTGTTATTTCTAAATGCAGTAATGAACGGATACACTATTTTTGTTCAACTGTCGGAGGTTTTTTTAATTCGACTGTATGTTTTTTTGTGTGTTTGTTACACGATTACTCGGAAAACCGATTTTATAGCTTCTTTTTTTAATACTATTGATATACTAAGGTAGCTTTAAATTCTATAATAACAAACTTTATATTATAACAAATTAGAGGAGTATCTTCACGCCCATATCCCCGAAGAGGTAGGAAGAGGCACAACCAGAGCACCCACGACTAGCTGAAGACAATGTGATAGGTGGCAAGTCTATCGCCAACCGGCCACATTTCCAATTGCGAGCACCGTTTTTTAATACGAAAATTGGAAAAATCCAATTTTCATTTTGTTGCCCGACCCGGGATTCGAACCCGGCAACTCAAGCAGTCAAGTCCAACAACTGAACCGTTAGATAGAGGCTTTACGCTTAGAGCTTTTACGTAATCGGGTTAATCGTCTTTGATAAATTAAACTTGACTAATGTTAGATGCTTGCAGTATTCTAAAATTAAAAAAACACACAAGTTTGTTAACCGACTCCATAAAAAAAAGGTTCTCAATTCTGCTGTACGTTTTTTTTTATTGTTACGTATGTTTGTTAAGCGAATACTTTGTCAAAAGCAAACCGATTTTGATAGTTCTTTTTTAGAAAGATAGGTCATGATTCTGGGCACAATAATTTAATCGTGAACTGACTAGTGGTTTTTGAGTTACATTAATGATGAGGTCATGAATAAAACCGAAAATGTATACATTATTAAGTGTAACTCAAAAACTGCTAGTAGGATGTTGATAAAATTTAGGAGAATATATGGAATGATTTGCTCTCATTTGTAAAAAAATATCAAATCGCGACGAGATACCTACCACGCCTCCTAAACAAACGGCAAGAGTGATTTTAATAAAAAAAAATTGTGCGTGTCCAAGGGGATTCGATAATGATTTAGATTTAAAATTTGATTCATTGGAAGATATTTTTTAATATTTTTTTATTTGTAAGTAGTCGTTTATTTTGAAATGTTTTACATTGGATCCGGCAGACTGCGCTACTATCAGAGCCTCAAATATTATGTAGTAACTGTTAATCTGAAACGATAAGAAGTTTGCTGGGCCGGCTAGTATTACCATATTATGAGCTCCCATTATAGAAACACTAGATTAAAGATTTTTCGCAATTCTACAAAGTGTATGACAAATGATTGGCCTCGATTGGTTGACATCTCAATCAGACCACCACCGACAGACTAATATAATCCGATCTTTTGCTATAAACATATTATTACAGTTTGATTATATTACAAATAACTGAATAGCCAATAGAATTGTAAATCATTATTGTTATAGTTTACCGAAGACGCGTGGTCTGCTAACATTGTTGTAGAATTAAATTAGCATTCGATATTTATTTAATTACTTTGATCATATTCAAATTTACTGTTATTGCTTAATTTTTAGAACACATAAATATATTTTTAATAGTGAGATATAATTTATAATATGCCTCTATTTTGTGTTAACGATTTCTCAAATTTTAATAAAGCAAGCCGAAAGGGTAGGACGAGGCACAACCAATGCACCCACGACTAGCCGAAAATACGAAGTCCTACAATGAGATAAGTGACGATCCTTTCGCTAATCGGGTACCTATCCAATCCCGGGGTAGGTACTTTAATTTTATTAGAAAATTGAAAATATATATTTTATAGTTTTCTGTGGTCCAGGTCGGACCCGGGGTTCGAACCCGGGACCTCAAGAAGTCAAGTCCGACGCCGGACCGCTAGACCACAGAGGCGATGAATTTTTAATTGCGGTAATAATTATTTTATTTGTTGTCTTACGTTCTGTAGATAAATTTTATTACACTCATGACAGACATATCTATCTACGCCAGATTACGCTGCGACAGTACAATTACGCACAAATTACATAGTACTAAGTACTCGAGTAGGTACGTACTCGTACTCTAGTATGGTGCTGGCGGAAAACTTAAGGCCTTCACAATACTTGCGTTTGACATTGAAAGTGCGAACATAAACAATGAATAATTAATTTTATTTAGTTTTATGTATTTGCAATTTGTCCGGCACTTATCTGCGTCTCACTTATAAATGGAACTTTGTTTTATTTAAACACTGGCTAAATCAACAGACGTTAGCCTGTAATAAAGCAAAAAAAATAGCAATATTGGTCTATGTGTTCAGACATGGAGAAAAGATGTTCGAAGTTTTTTTATAATTATTTAATTTCGTGTTAATATTGAGTGAAATTAGTCAATTTTGGTGGCATTTTGTACAATTTTGTTCAGTGAAAGTGCAGAAATAAAATAATCATGAAGAAATTAGCGTATCGTGTATTTCCTCGTTACCGCCAAATCTCAATACATGAGCTTGAGTAATGAAGCCACCGCTTTACCCGAGAGCCTGATATGACTTGCTGACGACTTATGACTGATGACTAATTATAATTAATTAAAATTGATATAAAATTTGATACAAATTTCTACTTGACTAATGGCAAAATACTAACGTAAAGGCCAAAAGCTAAAGAAAGAAGAAGTGTTCAGACATTATGCGGTGACCAAGGGAAATAGGGATTCATTTTTATATTCATAGGATTATTTTGCTTGTAAATTATTAAAGCATTATTGTTAAGACGAAATCATTTTTATGTATTAAAACTAAAAGTATGTCTAGTATTTAGCAATGCCTCTGTTTATTTTTTTTGTACTGCAATAAACAAATGAAACACGTGAACGATTTCGTGACACGTATTATTAATAATACATGGAAAATTACATAATTAGGCTATAGTAATAAATAAAGTCCTTGTCACTTGATATTTTTAATCTATTTATGAAACTAAATATTTTAGACAGTATTTTGTATAAAACTACTGTTTGTAATTTCATTTGTAACAACCCTCAATTTAGGTGAAGGTAATTAGTTTATATCCGGTACATGAGCACCGGATATAAACTAATAAAGTTAATAGAAAAAACAAATCGTGTTTTATTAAAGACACTAAGTACTGCAGTATAGACATTAGTTTAATAATGACGACATAATTCTATTGTATTTATAATGGAATTTTAATTTGAACTAATTAGTTAACAACAAATAGCTGACATTGAACTTCAAATCGTTAACAAGTTATTCGCAAAATGATGTTAAAGAACTGTTGAGAACAGTGTTGTAATATTTAGTTTCGTCAGATAACCGCAAAACTAATTTGGTTTCTCAATTCTAACTAAGACTTATAGTCCGAGAGCTGGTGATGCTATTTTGTTGTTATCACTGAATGCTGATTAAAATATATTATAAATATCAGTGAACATTAACTGTTGATCCATGGAAATTTTGTTTTATACGACACTAGCGGCCCGCCCGGCTTCGCACGGTTATAAAATATAGGTACCTATAAACCTTCCTCCTTAATCACTGTATCTATTAAAAAAAATGTGTGTGTACTTATGTACACGCGTTAGAAGTTAAACTTCTCCGGCGTAATAAGATAAAAATCTTTTTAAAATTTTTATCTTTTGCCTTATTTTACATTTGTAGACAAAATGACACTAACCATAGAAATAAAGAAATATTGTGAATACAGTTGTCAGTTCTCACGCACACATACGTAGATGTCTTTACTTTTACTTTGTTGGTACCTTTTTTTGAAAAACTAAAATGTTATCTTTAGCTAACTTCATCATGTCAGTTTTTCGTGACAGTGTGCGCGCGCATCGTAAAAATTTACCCTCTTCGTTTTTTCCTAAAAAAGAAGTATAAATTCAAAAAAGCTTCAAAATCCGTTGCGTGGTTTTAAAGATTTAAGAATACAAAGGGACATAGGGAAAGATGAAGCGACTTTGTTTTATACTATGTAGTGAAGATAGTGAACAAGTAGGCGTCTCGTCTCCTCTGATAGTAAGAGTCAATGTGAGTTGTTATAACTCTTACGGTTACACTATCTTTAAGCACAGAACAATATCATAGTAAGAATTGACGTTATGGTGACAATAGTAGATAACGAATTGATATTAAGGCCCCATACTCAGTCTGCCAGAAGAGCCAATCACCGCGTTCCCCCGTTCCATGATTACTATGAACAATGGCGCTCTAAAGTAAACGTCTTAAGCGACAAATCACTATTTTTGACACTATAAAAGTAATTTGAAAAAAGTATAAAAACTGAAACACTTATCTTTTAGGTATAGTACTTATCTATGTTTATGTTAAATCTGGTGTTGATATTTTGACAATTGAAGTAGGTAAACAGAAAGCAAAAGCTTTCAAAAAAGGGTTAACTTTTTGATTTTTTTCTATAGAGCAAAGTGAAATGAATCGTGTTTTGGAAACATTAGTCTAGTAAAGCATATTCATGTTAATCTTGTGTATTTTTGTCAGCAAGATACATGATTGCTTTGTATGAAAAAAAAACAGTAAACTGCTGACGTATTTTAGCGTATATGGCCCCTTAATTCTGAGATTGATTCTTCACCATACCCTTTAGTAAACTTTTCCATGTGCTAGAGTTCTGTACATGGTAAAATTTACTAAAGGGTTGAGCATTGAACTTGAACTCAGAAAGGATGTAGTCATTGGGCCTTATGTCTATCAATATTTTGAATTTCTTAGAGGTGTTTTGTCTTAATTTAGCGATTGTTTTCCAATTAGGAAAGTATACGATGTGTGTGTGTGTATGTTACTGCAAATTAATAAAAACCTCCTAACTTTACTTCCGTACGAATATAGCCAATTGACGCTCATAGAGTTGTAACATATAAAGTCGATTATACCACCCAACTGACGGGAACGTTACTTTTACGATTATCTAAAATAGAATAAAATTATAACCTCTAACTAAATAATTGTATGATGGCTCGGGGACTATTAAAATATTTAGTATTTAGTAGAGTAGTGTTAAATTACTTGGTGAACGAAAAAAAATAGTTACTTAACCTCAATTGAAGTACCAGAAAAGTACTTTTTTAACTAAAAAATAGTACCTATCTACTTCTATTAGCAATTCCTATGGTATCATAATGAACTGCACTGGGATTATATAATTATTATGATACTGGGGTAAACTCTGAGCCAGGTTCCTTTTTCTTTTCTTGCTTCTGTACTTTATCCGTTCTTAAGTTGAGTGAGATCATTCTATGTGAATACCACGGTGATTAAATTGATTGGTTTACAAGACCCTTTTAATTATATATTTGAAAAAAAAAACAAAAGAGCAAGCAGTTTCTCAAGATCCGTTAAATATTAGCAGCACCAGAGATTTTATAGTAGCGTTAGATATAAGCCCATTACTTCGATACTGACTGCCTACCTCGCAAAACACTCAGCGTAAAAATATGTATATATGTATACAACCCTATGTTTCTTAAAGCAGACGATTTTTTTTAAATATTGGATCCAGGTATATTACAATTATTAGTAAGAATGATGATCATGACAAAAGTTATTCAAATTATAACAAAAACCAGCGAGGTTCGTCTCAGTTCTTTTGGGAACCACCTTGAAATCTGTTTACAATTTTAATTTATTATTACAAAGGGCAATATAATTGTATATTTTGTGAAACTCAGTTACTCAAAGCGGCTCTTGTATGAGAATTGTTTCGTTTTAATTAAAAAAATATAGTCAATATTTGAGATTAAAAAATATACATACTTTTACGAATTTTTGATAGTGCATCAGTATATATCTAATCATCTTCAAAGACTCACGAAATTTAAATTTTTTGTTTTGTTTATATCTACTTGTTTTGTTTATATTTACTAGATGATAGAGTCCTGCAACAACTCGCCCGGACATACAGGCACCACCGCCTTACCTATTCTTTCCGCGAAATGACAATGCTCGTTATTGTCGTGTTTCGGTTGGAGGGTAGGGTAGCCGGTTTACTTACTTACGCAGGAGGCTAACCATCCTAGCCCCAGATTGACAACGCACCATTAGGTACCACATTTGGTGTCTATAGGCGACGGCATTTCTTACCATCAGGAAATCCGTCTGCTTGTTGTCTCCCTATAACATAAAAAAATACTTCTAAATTAAAACGTAGTGAAGTTGTAAAATCGACTTCCATTTCATTACCAAGTCATCTAGGTCACACAAAATATGCGTCATTAACATAACTTCAAAACAACCTAGAAATCATGACCTAGTTTTCGAAAAAAGACCAAACAAAATCCATTCCTTATAGCAAAGTAAATGAAAAAACCGCCTAGTTGGTAGCCTTCTCTTCTTTGGAGTCGCTTTAAATATAGCTCAGAGTTGTACAACTAGAGTATGTAGTAGCAGGATTTAAAAAATAAGGGAATTAACATTATAATGCTACGTATAATAGTAGGTACTATTTAAATTATGCGCATCGGCTATATTTGTCAAGTTTCAAAAAAAATAATAAATAAATAAATAAATATCCGTGGACTAATCACACAAATTAAATCTAACCCCAAAGTAAGCAAATTATATGCTTGTGTTATGGGTGTTAGTCAACGATACTAATACATAGAAATACTTAAATAGATACCAAAATACATTTAATAAACACCCAGACCCGGAAATGCAGACATCTAAAAGTTCATCACATAAATGCCTGCCCCCGTCGGAAATCGAACCCGAGCCTCGCGATTCGTCGATGTAGTTAGGCGGGTACGCTAGCCACTCGACCAACCGAAATCCGAATGTATTTCGAAGATATCCATATTATAGAGTTGTTATTACATAATTAATCATTTCACTTAAATTTAGATTAGGTCAGCCAATTCAAAAAAATATAAAGTGTAATAAATGTAAAGCCGAAGCGCATAATTTAAATAGTAGTACTGTATGTAAGTGAATGTGAAATCAAAAGTTTTATTAAGAAACAGTTGAGGAAATGCATAGCAGGGACAGCGTGAGCCATATCTGAACCTTGTATGGCACTGTGACAAGAATGGCTAGAACCAGATTATTTATTAAATGCCTTTCTCAAAAGCCAAGATAATCGTACATAAATTTATACATGCAAATAGGACAAGGCTTATTAAAATGAATAAAAACATAATTAGAACTAAAATTTAGAATTCATACAATTGCCTAATACCAAAACATTTATTACAGTTTTTATATCCCATTTATATAATAAACATACCTAATTTACAATATTTGGTGCTAAAAGAGTGACAAATGATTCATATAGATATCAAGATTGTAGATACTTCCACACTCCCACAAGATCAAGTATCAAACACACATTATTTCGAAATGAACGGATACATTAATATAGAAGTGGGTTGTACTTGAAACCAGGAGCATACAAGTTTTGATGTAGGGGCTATTTTTTGACCTTGAATTCAAATTACATCTTGCTACTATCGACTCTATTTTTAGGTAAGCTATAAATATTAAACCGCCATTGAATGTGTTACTGGCTCGTTTCTTCTATAAGGTGTGTCATATGAAGCTTGACATGTGTTCATAAAAAAAGTTTGAAAAGAGCGCCCAGTTGCACAGTTTTCTGCTACAGCACCACCGTACATTAAATTACTTTTTGTTTATTAAAATCGAGATTCAATAAAAACTAGATATTTAACATTCTCTAAAATACATGATTATACATTTATATAGCTATTTTGCACTTCTACAAACGATTTTATCAATTGGAATAAAAGGTAGCCTAAAGTATGTTATTCGTTAGGTCATAAATTTTCTACGGCTAAAATTTGAATTATTTATTTTTAAATTAATAATATGTTAACGACAATTTTTCGACTTTCAGAACTTTGTAATTTCATTTTTTATTAGGTTCACAATATTATCTACTACGTTTACTTATTCTACTATTGTTACTCGTGCCTTTCCTCGACATTACAGGTTATTCAAGTTGTTTAATTTCCAAAGCAATATACATACATTCACGTCAACGTTTTTGCATAATCTATACATATATAAAAGTCTCGTTTTTGCTTTGTTATCTCAACATCTTCTACTCTGAGAAACAAATACCTTTAACACGCAGTTGGGTATTAATGGTATTTAGGTATCTGAGGATGGTGAAAAGAGTCTCCGAAAACCAATGTATGAAAAGAGTAATGAATTTGGAAAATGCTATGTAGGTTTAGAGGAATCGTAACCTTTGGCTTTCGATATTTCTACCGACACCGCAAGGAACTTGGTGTGAAGATATGTACGCAGCCACAAGTTACCAAAATTTAGTAATATACAAGATTTTACAGAGTTAGTTAGTTTTTTCTGCAAACAGTACTGGTTTTATTTCAAACGCACTAGACCCTAGGCAGTGAATTTAGAAAAAAAGTGTGAACTCAGAGTCAGAAGAATGTTATAATGAGGATTAATCTGGCTCATAACATTTATTTTGTACTCGTTATTTATCTATATATAAACAATAAACATATATAAAATCTCGCATCACGAAGTAAGTTCGGGATAAACTACGAAATTACCAAACATATTTACTATCTGTAATTTGATGTTGTTTGATGGTAAAATACCTTCATTACGCGGATGTAGCCGCGGTCATTGACTAGTTTTTTTATACATCGTATCCATTTTTCACTAGAACCTCAGGTCGTATGGCCAAGTGTAAAAAAGCAAAAAGGATATTCTATTTTTGTGCTGGACCGGTTATGCCTATCAGGCTTCTATACAAGGTCTTATTAGTAGCACAGAAGGTACGAGTATCATATGTGAAGGATTATACATAAGTGATATATATTTTATTTTCATATGTTGCAATTACTTGCATATATTTGAATGAATAAAATCATTAACGATTTAAATAAAGCTATTACATGTGAAGAATTATTAGATACCTTTCAAAGCAGTTTTGAAGATGGATGATTATAATATTTACCAAAACAAACGTCTCAATATTTTTAGAGTATTTATTGTGCATCAACTTTTTGGTTTAGGATTTACTGCCTTACCTAGTGCAGCCCTTAGGACATCCGTTACGGGATATTAGGCCTTAACCCCGGCTGCAGGAGAGGGGGGCACCTATAGCATCTATGATGTATATAGGACACGATTTACGTTAACCAGCAGAGGCTGTACGTTGTACGCTTAAGTACAATGAACGCTTATGGCAGTATTATTTCCATCTTGCGAAATGTCCGCCTTTATGAGCAACTTTATGATATATGTCATAAGGTTGTCTTTCTCTGATGGCAATAAGTATTATTTAAATAATACTGTTTTAAGAGCTTATGGTAAATCCCCAGGACGGCCGTTTGTCTATTCGCTGTCTTAGGTAGGCAATAAGAGATTATTAAAGGTAAAGATTTTTTGATACCGTTATGTTGCAAAATATATTGATGTACCACAACATTATAAAACAATTGTTGGCAGGCTCTTACTAGCTACATATAAAACTGGGCTCCATTAAAAATTTATTATTTAGCCGTGTAAGTCATCATAAGATGGTGTGAAAGAATATATTTCGCCTTTTATACAGTAGAAACTTCGTTAAGATCTATGGGCAGGATAGTAATAGGTTTTGTTTTGCTAGTCTGCCTATTATGTAAAAGTGTTTTTGCTAAGTCTGCCGTTCAGACCACATCACGTTCTTTGTAGTCTTTTACATCGAAACCTTATAGTTTAGGAATGTGATATCCCATAGCCTCCGATTAGAGAAACTTAGTCATTAAAATTGTTATATTGTTCCTTTAGCAGTCAGAATAATTGGTGTAATCCAGCAACTACTTACTCGGATTGGAATGTTTTCATGATATGTCGTCATATCGTTAGTACATATATACATATCTTCACGCCAAGTCCCTTACGTAAAAGGCAAAGAGCATCGCGTGTCAAATGTCACTATCCTGGCATGTCTGCTGGCTTCCTCTACAATCATTGCCCTTTACAGACTCTGATTTTGGAACCTCTTGACGCTTCCGTTGGACAAAGACCTAGCGATCATCTTTATCATCATAATTATCATTATCATTATCATTATCATCTTAATAACATTAGTGCTTGTCAATATCGTGGTATACTGTATCCGAGAAATTTACTTGTGCTAGTGCTTTGCCTTAAATTGGCACCTTTGACCTTTTTTCTGACTAAAAGCGCCATGTATTTAACTATCAGGAAATCCGTGCTTGTTTGTCTTCCTATTTATAGACGAACCTCCATCTTTATTTACTTTCAACTTTGTACTGAGTATAATAACAAAGAACAATAGGTATAAAGGCTATAAATTTGGTATTCTGAGGCATGTTGAGATCTGCTTACATTACGCGTTGTCGGTAAACACTGCCTACCTGGGCGGTCTAATAACAAATTGATGACACGTAATCGATATTACCAATACACATTAGTAATGTTTATTCAGAATTAATATATACCAAACCATTATTTTGTTAAGAGACTACCAGTGTACAGAGCAATGTTGATTATACAAATTTTGAACTGTCTGACCCGCATGAAAAAAATACAAAAAAAAATTGTGTGTCTATTCTTCTCCAATTTCGCTAGAATTCTAACAGCAATTTCAATTGGGATTCAAGTATTTGAAGGTCATTCAATTAAAATGTTAGTAATGTTTGTTAAATTACTAGAGGCGAAGGTTTTTATTAAATTCACTTGATACTCAATACTCTCTGTCTATCCTGCAAGGGGATTTGGAGTGAGGAATCTATTATTCGAAATTTGGATTAGATTTTTTTGAATTCAATAGATTCGGCTTGAATCACGATAATGATACAGACAGATAACAGGTAGACAAAAAGACAGACAAAGCTAAAAATGCTTCCTTCCTGTCCTGCTGTCCCTTTCTAGTCCTCTGCCCCCTATTCAATCTTCTACAGCTTTATTACAAAAGATTTTAATTTAAACAAATTATATTTGTTTGTCAGCAATGAGCTGCTAAACTACTTAACCGATTTAAATCAAATTTTTCACACCGAGTACAGTTTGGTCCAAATTAAAATACATATACCACATTGAGCTAATATTTCAATTTATCACGGGAAAAGCCACGGGTCTTCTTTATATGTATTACTTATTAAATTACGCTTGACATTGACAGCTACCTACTGACAGCTCGTATAGAAAAAAATCCTATTTTCCCTGCAATTTTCTCAGTTTCCCTTTTTATATGATAACTTTTAAAAAATGTTAAAAAAAATAGGTATACCTGTTTAGGTGGGATGCGATGAACCTTCCTTTTCAATAATTTTTTCCATTAAAAAAACTGCATCAAAATCTGTTTTGAAATTTTTAAGATTTAAGCATACAAAGGGACAGAGGAAGCGTTTATTTTAAACTATGTAGAGATAAATAATTAGATAAGGAAATATAGTTAAGTTTCTCATTTAAGGTAGTGTGGACTAGAGTTTAATAAGTGCACTAT
>NJDD01002547.1:157205-186900 GCA_002245505.1 Calephelis nemesis
ACTTTCATATAACCCGTCTATTTTTTCATTTCGATTGAATATGGTCAGTTTATTGTTGTCTCGAAGTAAAAGAAAATACTTGGTAAAAGATGTTTGTTTACATAATTTCTAGCTTCTCATGACGGGTGCTTTATTTTGTCTTTCAGTCAAAGTGACAAAACTGACAGCAAAAATGATCGTATAATGGCAGGTTATTATTATTGTAATTTATGTCTTAATTGCGAGGGCACCTTGAGTATTTTCCGCTATTTTATTTGTCACAAACTTTATCGCCTCTGTGGTCTAGCGGTTTAGGTTATGGACTTGACTGCATGAGGTTCCGCGTTCGAATCCCGGGTAGAGTAACAAAAAGGAAATTTGGTTTTGGTTTAATTAAAAAGTGTTGCTCGTAATGGGATATGTGCCCTGTTTGCGATAGGCTTCCCATCTATCACATTGTGGGACTTAGTGTCTTCGGCTAGTCGTGGGTGCCCTGGTTGTGCCTCTGTCTACCTCTTCGGGGATATAGGCGTGAAGATACAAATTAAAAAGATATCCCTTCTTTAACGCAAGTAAAGCCGCAAAAGGTACCTGTTAATAATATTAAATATTCTAATGAAACTAGGTAATTGACAAGTAAGTAGATATAACAAGCACAGTAAATAACATTCCTACGTAAATTGATCTCTCAATTTTGCTCACGAGTTTTTGGTGTTTGGAATTTCCAACGAGTGTAATTTTTTAAATTATTCTTTGTATTAGCGCAAGCCCCGGCTTGGCGCGTATGGAAAAAATCTTGTTAAGTAATAAGCCTATGTCCACCAGACGATGGTGGTAACTTTGTTGCATACTCAGTAAATTAAAATTTTAAGTTATCGCTATCTTCTTTTGACAATAGTAATAGAAAGAGATAAAACACGTTTAGTTCTGCCAGATAAGTTAGTGACATTTCTATGGACTCACAATCTATATCTAGGGGAACATTGATTAAAATCGTAACGATATGAAATATCCGAATTATCCGATATGTGTAAAATGTTTCATATCTCTTTTCAAAGTAAAATTAAAAATATGTAAAATATATAAAATACAATATGTAAAAATCTTAATCTTCTCAAATCTTAATAGCGTCTGAGGTATAGCGGCACAGCATCGGACATGACTTCCCGAGGACCCGAGTTTGATCCCCGAGTCAGACAACAAAAACGAAGATAATGTTTATTTTAATTTACTTAAAACGTAGCCCGGGATTGGATATGTGCCATTTGGCCACTTCAAACATTGTGGGACTTAGTGTCTTCAGCTTATCGTGGGTGCCCTGGTTATGCCTCTGCTTAGCGGTTATATGGGCGTTAAGATACTTTAATGAAATCTCTCCTCTTTATAACATTAGTATAGATAATGACAATGCAGATATCACATGTACCGTTCAGTGTTAAAAATTGTTACAATAGTTCTGCTCCTTCTTTATGAAAGACATTTTTCTACCCAGTGGGCTGATATTTATTTCAGTGGCCAACTTAAAATGTAAAAATGTACATCAAATAGCTGTCAAATGACGTCATTTGCGTTTGCTATCTCTATTGTATTTCTGTTGGTCACTGGAGATAGCAAATATGAAACATGTCATTTGACAGCTGTTTGATGTACACTTTTCCATTTTTGGTTGGCCATTGAGACACATAATCAGTCCCCAGGTTTTAGAGACAAAAAATTATAGAGACAACTAGAAAAAATATTTTTTGACATTTGCTTGTGTGTTTGATGTTTCAACCCGTGCCTGTGACCATAAAGCAGTGTTCTACTTTTAAACACTTACGGATTTCTAAAAAGCTTACGACAATATTTAATTTAGAATTATTCAAAGACAAAGTTCAAGTGGTTTCCGCATTATTCTCAAATCAAAACATGCTAATAATAATCTCCTGTTCTTGCTAATAATCAAACATACCAGATATTGAAAAGAGCTCAGTTACAAGACCAATATTGACACCTGATGCGCTGACATGTTTTCTGACCACAACCACTGCTGTGACATTCACCAAATGAACACCAAGTTTGATGTACTGGTTTGTTAATCTAATTCTTCAACCAATTTTAAATTATTTAATACTAGCGGTCCACCCGGCTTCTCATGGGTATAAAATATACATATAAACTTTCCTCTTCAATCTCTTTATCTATTAAAAAACCGCATCAAAATCCCTTACATAGTTTGAAAGATTTAAGCATACAAAGGGACAGAGGAAGCGACTTTATTTTACATTATGTAGTGATCAATAAATTTATTTTCCTTTGTGGTTTAGCGATCCGGCGACGGACTTGACTTCTTGAGGTCCAGGGATCGACCCCGGATCGGGCAACAAAAAAATAGGAAATGTATATTTTTAATTTTTTAATAGAAATAACGTTGCCCGGGATTGGATCTGTGTCTGCTTGGTGATAGCTTGACACCTATGAAATTGTGGGACTTACCGTCTTCGGTTAGTTATTGGTGCCTAGGCCTCTGCCTACCTCGTGGAGGATATGGGCGTGAAGATACCTTATTCTAAAATAGCTATACCATTTCCGATGTTCTAATACATTTTTTTGTGTTACATTAATTCTCTTAGCGTGTAATGTCGTATCAATCCTGCAAATTTCTCAGAGAAGGTATTCATACCCAGTACTGAATTTCACATTCGACCATCGCTTATTTCCTACCATCTTGAAACATGGCGTTCATCTAGTGTATCATTTTGTAGACGTTTTCTGCCCGGAATCGAAAATTGTGAAATCAATTGCCGGTAGCATTTTATTTAAATATTACGATTTGGGGAAGTTCAAGAAAAAAGGTTATTTGTTGTTAAAAAACAGCAACAAAATTATGAAACTGCTGTTACAGTTGCTAATGAGCGGCTAATATCTCTTTTCATCTAATGAACCGCTTGCTTGTTTGCTGCCTCTTCCATTATTATTAGCAGTTAAAACTATATTAACTATAACCCTAAAATTAAAATAAAATCTCAATAGCCGCTCATGTCAGTTCCGATCAAACATTATAAAGCCACAGACACTCACATAACCCCCCAGACACACAGGGACGGACGCTAAAATGTAAAAGGGCGTCAGATCCTATACGCTATATATTATTTACATTTTAGTATGGTTTTGAACAGCATAAGGGGGCGCTGTACAAATTACGCCCAGGGCTCTGCTATCACTAAAACCGCTACTGCCGACACATACACCACACAAACGCAGGGAAAGTTTTTTTTTTATGTAATATTCGGAAATCAATTATTTCATAATAAACAAATACGTCAGATAATCGTGTTTGAGTTGAAAAATATATTTTAAAACATATTTTTGGATCTATCGTATCATTATTTTAATTTATTTAATATATTTTTTTGTAACATTATGCGTCCAACGACATTTTACAAAAGAATAAAGATGTAGATACGTACACTTTTATTTATGCAAAAGACAGCCCAAATTAATATAAAACATGTTTAAGATCCTATCTCAGGACCATAAGTAATGTGAATCCGGTATTAATATTGGCTGTGACAAAATGTTCACAGACGAAAATCAAGATAATAGGAATAAGTAATACAAGGTATTTTATTACAGTAAAATTGATATATAGTAAAAACTATCCTATCTTTTAAGATGGACCAAACTACAGATACATCGGTGAAATTTTATCGAAATCGGTTCAGTAGTTTTGGAGTTCATTGGCAACATACATCGTGACACAAGATTTTAAGAGACAGCAGAAAAGTATAAGGCTCTCCTATTTTTAAGAGACTACCATAGCCTATAAACAACACAAATGTTTTTGAAGCGTTGATGTTCTGTGACATAAATCTTAGGCAAGCCGGCATAACAAAGCGCTAGTCTACTAACGGGTTGGGTAGCTTGTAGTCTCCAGACCGGAACATGACACTGTCTACATGACGGCAGGAATAGATAAGTCGGTATTAATAAAGGTAGGTAAGTTATAATGAATTACCGTAAATGATAGCATACAATAGCTTTATTCATAAAAATTTTATATCTTAAGACAAACAAAGAACAAAGAAGCGGCTCTTCTGATGATACCATAGTTCGGCTGGTGCGTTGTTATCTTAGAATTCTTTTTATAGTATGAGTTGTTGTTTTACCTTCCAGCATAGAAGACGACAATAGGAAGCATTGACTTGATTGATTTTACCAACAAACTATACTGTTTTAAAACTGTCAGTTTGGTTCAGATTTACAGTGCATTTCCATAAAAATAAAAAAAACGCGGGTATAGCCACTGGTATCAGTGTGTCTCATTTCTCAATCTAAATCATTTCTCAATCTGTTTAATCTTTAGTTTTAAAGCCCTGATGATGCTGAATAAAGTGAAACCGGTTGTAACGTAAAGTGTTAAAATATAAAGTATCTAGTGGATAAGTACAAGTGTATGCTACAAAAAAGTGTGTATCTTCACGCCCATATATCCCCCGAAGACGTAGGCAGAGGCACAACCAAGGCACCCGCAACTAGCCGAAGACACTAAGTCCCAAAATATGATAGGTGACAAGCCTATCGCCAACCGGGCACATATCCAATCCTGAGCAACATTTTTTTTTATATAGAAAATTGGAAAAAACAAATTTTCTTTTTGTTGCCCGACCCGGGATTCGAGCCCGGGACCTCATGCAGTCAAGTCCAACACATGAACCGCTAGACCACAGAGGGGATATAGAGAGAGGTATACACTGGAATTCCACCAAGTGCCGACGATAGAATAGATTCTATTTGTGTTTAATTTTGTGTTCATCAAAAATATTCCGGAATCGAACCTATTCAAACGTTTGAAATTCTCACTAATCGCTTGAAAAGCGAGGTCAAAGATGAGACTGACATTTCGTGTCAAGGCTAAAGGTCATAATTCACTTTTGTTTCCTTTTCCTAGGCGGACTGTGGTCAAGGTCAAGAAGTCGCATTTCCTAGCACGGTTAAATCAACATGTAAAATTAACTTAGTCACGATTAAAATAGATTTTTTTATTAGGCAAAGCTTGTGTCATCAGCCGACCATTAGATATTTCCTTAATTAAATTCAGCTTCTTAATTAATAGTCGCCTCTGTGATCGAGCGGTCTGGGAGTTGGACTTGACTACATGAGGTCTCTGGTTCAAATCCCGGGTCGGCCAACAAACAGAAAATTGGATTTTAACAATTTTCCGGTTGGCGATAGGCTTGCCACCTGTCACATTGTGGGACTTGGTGTCTTTGGCTAGTCGTGGGTGCCCTGGTTGTGCCTCTGCCTAATTAATTGCCTGCCTCTAATTAATAATCTGCCTCTTAATTCTTTCATAAGATTGCGAACCAGGAAGCGGTTCTCTTAAGACATATGGTCATCATGATTTACGGGTCCAGACTATCTTATCGTCTGGACGTTAGGTCACTTATACAAGTCTACCATACATATCTACTAGTACGGATTGCGTATTTTTGTTAAATCATAGCTTATTTTTCTACAGTAATAATGGTAATGTAAACAAGCAAACATGCTTCTCGAGCTTTGGGCTGAGCACTTTGCTTGGCCCACAAAGCCCCGTAAAGTTAAAAATCGCGAGGTTGGCAACACAGTAGTCATTCCAAAAAAGCTTCTCGAGTATAAAAAATCTATAAAATACTACTCATACATGGCAATTATTACAATATATTAATACTAGTGGCTACTAATAGTTAACATAGTGCCAATTAATAAATTGAATTTCAGGTTAGGTCCTTATCTTTAAGGTTTTTTTTTATGTTTTTATGATATTGGAAGGCAAACAAGCAGATGGATTTCCTGATGGTAAGAAATTCACGCCGCCTAGAGACACCAAAGGTGAAAAACTATTCTAAGTTGGTCTAATAATTCAATCATATCATGGAAAAAGATTAAGGACGGATAAAATAAAAAGAGTTTTAAACTCGAAAACGTATATAATATGTAACATACATGATAACAAAGTATTGATTTTTAAAATTAAATTGTCATATATAAAGTGTTCTTGTCCTAGTATTTTTTTAAATTACTTTTAAACCAATTTTTTGAGCGTACGTACAGCGAGCGAGTGATAGAGCGTGCGATGTACCTACCTATGGTCTTATTGACAGCAAGTCATCTCAGGAAAAATTGAAATATACCTAGGCACTCACTTTTTGTGTACTTAGGTGACATAAAACGAAGTCGGTTTTTTGCGCTGTTACTACGCTGTAATTATTGAAATAGGTCTCTTTCATATTTTTAAATAAAGAAACACTTGTAATATTTTATGTAAAACAGGACAAGTGTTTCTTTACTTAAAAATATGTATATTTGAAAGTTATACCAAACGCCGACAGTAAAAATATCAAAGAGATCTCTTTGTTTCATCGAAAACGTAAGTACGATTTACTTGCATAACTTTCATTGTGCTGTAAATACTATTTCTACGGTGTTGTGAATTCCATAAAGACCTTTTGCCTCTGCTGTACTCTAAAGATTATTTTTTATACATATTAAAATGTATAAAAAATAATAAATATGTTTCTATTTACATAATTATCTCAAGCTAGTTGTCACGGTCAACAAGTGGACAATATTTATTTGTGTGTGTCTAGACCGGAGCTACACCGGCCGTTTTTCATCTATTCGGATTTTTTTCAATAATTTATTCATTCTTTATCATACTGGTTGGATAGTTCGTATTTAAGAACAGGTACCTCGTACTAAAATTACGTTATTTAAACAACTTTTTTAATACATGCAAAGCATTTAAATTAAGATTATTTCTACAATTTAATAAATAGGGAAAAGTTGAAGATGTGCCTTTAGAAAAAATATAGGTATTAACGTAGACACAGATTTTTTGTTGGATTTTTGAGACTAATTAGGTTTTGTTTAGCGAATGGTATGCGTGCGCTATACTAACATACTTGCATAATACATGTATACTTATAACTAAAATCAAAACCCAAAAAAATAGAAATCATATTCAGCTCACTCCGGCTTACCTGTTGCCAAAAACAAAGAAGCTTGTTAAAAATATTTACCAGAATGAGATCATCATATAGACATACCACTCGTATTATTTATGAAATTTTGAAACTGAGAAGCAAAGAGAATGTAATCACTATGTTTTACTGAAAGGTACTAAACTACTAAACACAATCACCAAACAAAAAACATTTTAACTGTAATATTTTTAAAGTATATCTTTAAAACGAAACGAAAATTCGAAAAAAAAAACGAAAATTCGAAATTCTAGATTTTTTTATTTTATTTGCTGCTATTACTATTGCATACTGCACTGCTATTTAAATAAAATCGTGTCCTATTGCCAAAATTGATGTTATTGGTGTCTATAATTTTTCATAGGACCTAAACACCGCACTGTCCCTATAGATGCAGAATAAGTAAAAGGATGTATCCTTATTTATGAAATTTAGTGTATCATAATTTTATCTTTTGTATTGTTTTATGATAAGTTTCGAAACCCTCCCTCAATATCGAGGGATTAAAATATTAAATTGGTATAATTGATAATAAGTAGTTAAAAAGCAAAAATCACAATATGAATAGTTGTATTTTTAAATTTTTGTTACAAAAGAGAATTTAACATCCTTTTTTTTCAACTCAAACTTCGAGTATTAAATACTCACAGAATTCAACAGGTAACCCTGTAGTATATACAATAGCTGTCTGATTTGATAGTTTTCATGTCAGTTGTTCTCTTACTAGTCTGTGCAGTTGTTGCATTTGTTGTTTGAAACTAAAATATTGTTGTATACTGATAAGGTATTTTTAAATAATCGTAATTAATATCTGAATAGCTACATTTATACATACGTAATAGACGCATAACAACATGTAAATACTATTATTAGTTCTTTTAAATTTATCACTAAAATGCAAATTTATGAAAAATCATTTAAATGTGATCTGTTATTTTTTTGTGTTTTCAAATAAAATTGCTTTAGTTTGCATAACACGCTCTTCTATTATTATCAGAATACTTTAAACTGCTGAGTTTCTAAATAAGATATAATAAGACTTTTGTATTGATAACTTTCCTATTTTTTGAAATTGACATTCGCATATAAATCTAATATATAAAATTCTCGTGTCACAATGTTCGTTCCCGTACTCCTCCGAAACGGCTTGAACGATTCTCAAGAAATTTTGTTAGCATAGTAAGAAGGTCTGAGAATCAGCCAACATCTACTTTTTCTTCCCCTAAGTGATAGGGTGGCTAACCACATCAAAAAATTACCAGAACAACGTCTGCCGGGTCAGCTAGTAATTAATAAAAAAGTGGCGGCGACGGTCAGCTGGAAATCGTTTTTAGGTACCAAACAATTTCAAAAAATAATGAAGTAAAATTAATAAAATTTAGTTAATAAAAGAATATAAAATTAAAAACTGCCCTTCCTAAAACTGTAGCTTTGACAACTAAAACTAACTTTAACTTTTCTATTGTTGCAGATCATAATGGAGTTGGCAAGGCGGATAGTGGACGGCTACCATGACTTGATGGAGAATTACAGTGACCCCAGGGTCAAAGATTGGTTTCTCATGTCTTCGCCGTTCCCGACCCTAGCTATTTGTCTCACATATGTATTCACAGTAAAAGTAAGTACCTACTTTTTAAGTAATAAAACAGCGAACATACACACACCCCTGGTTGGCTGATGGTTGCAGACAACCACAAGCTTTATGCACCATAGATGTTATAGGTGTACCGCTAATTTGTGGGTGAAGCTTTAGGCCTGTTGTGTCAATCTACCGGCTAACTTATCTTCAGGTTTATCCTTATTATGGTACTAGGGTTAGGTAATGTGGTGGATCCTTACCAGGGTAAGTAGCTGCACAGTACTCTACCGTGCTTTATTTTTATTAAAATTTTACGATTTAATAAAAAGTTTTGTAAAAAAGCGTAGAAGGTTCCTAATTCGACTTGTATGTTTTGTATGTTAGACTACATGTAAATTTCTACAGACTATTCCGATTTTGATAATATTTTTTCTTATATACGATAAAAGTAAACCATTAAAATGAGATTTTACCATATAAATTTAAAGATTACTGGTTCAGCATTTATTGAGTTTCACATGATAGTACGTGTTCAATGTTATACTTTGATGGCATAATTTGAAATTTAAATCGGTTTTCTAGAGCTTAGCGAAGTTTCAATTATCATTGATATTCTTTAAGCGTTAGTATACTTATGGCCCCAGTATTTTCCATTACAAAAACTTAAAAACATGCTTTTGTAATAAAAACAAATGACAATTGGGTTAGTTTAGATAAAAACACTGGGTAATTTATGTGTAGGGATGTGACGACCCCATCACATACTGATTACTAGATTATTCAATTAGTGCAGCCTGTGGTAGAGTGTTTTGTAGCAGCTCCAGAACGGTGCCACTCAACTATTCTTGCTGCCATATCGTCTATGTCATTGTCGTGCTGTCTGTGATAGAGGCTAGGGTACACGTGATATAAACAGCTGATAATTGTGTCAGTTTGGATAAAAACAATGAGTAATTTATATGTAGGGATGTGACGACCTCATCACATACTGATAGATTATTCCATAAATGCAGCCTGTTAAAACTCGGTGGTAGAGTGTTTTGCAGCAGCTCCAGATTGGTACCACTCAACTATTCTTGCTGTCATATCGTCTTTGTTATTGTCGTGCTGTCTGTGATTAAACTAGGGTACATGATAGACTGCCTCACTAAGACTAAGACACGCAGACACACTTTCATAAGATAGCTCGCTTATTTGTTATCTTCTATTCTATAGTATATATTAGAATGAATTGCTAAAATTTATGTAACTACATAACTTTCGAACTACTACATCAAACTGGATGATTATAGTATAGTAATAGTGTATTTGTATTGTCAGAATAAGGACTCTATATAAGAAAATTAAAAAAAAAATATCTCTGGACAAGTTACACAAATTGAACCTAACCTCAAAGTAAGCAAATCAAATGCTTGTGTTATGGGTGTTAGTCAACGATACTAATACATATTAATACTTATACAGTATACTTATAGATACCAGAATAAATTTAATAAACACCCAGACCCGGAAATGCAGATATCTAAATGTTCATCACTCAAGTGTCTGCCCCGTCGGTAATCGAACCCGCGCCTCGCGGTTAGTCGGTGTAGTTAGGGGTGTACGCTAGCCATTAGACCAACGAGGTGGTCAAATACATAGCCAGAATATTTTTTTACTATCTAATTTCAAACTGGAGTTTTCGTTCTTGTCAGGACAAAGTTTGTATATAAGAACAATTATAAAAAATATATGTAATCAGAATATTTTTTTAGAATCTAATACGAAAAATTGATTGGCGGTATGTGACAAATGATTTGACAGATCTTTGACATCTGAATCCGCCAAAATTGTGAAGATTCGCTGAAAAAATAAAATACTTGATTAAAGTTACTTTAATCACCGGAATGTTCAAAAGCTAGGACGTGTTTATTCCAAGAATACCACGCTATCTGACTCTCCTATTAAAGTACATTTTCCAGCACTCCTTGCATTTGCAATAACTTATAAATAAATCCCAAGGCCAATCGTTAGAAGTGTGTGGGATAAATTTTGAATCGCCATGTTTTTTTACATCGACGGTGCATGGTCGAGAGTCGACAAACTGTCGGCGCTATTTGTTTTCTCTCCACAAGGAAAAAAAAAACATTACACATTAAAACCTTAAAATAGTTTTTGTCAAATTATTGACAATTAATTTTATTCGTATTGTAAACAGAATATTGTATATATCCTTCTGTCATTTAATACATTTCCGGTAGTTATACATTTGATGGAAAATTCAACTGACTAGATTTTACCGGAAGGATTATATTTTCTCAGTCGCTACTAAAAAAAAATTGAAGCAAAAATTTCGCCTGGTCAGCTAGTGTGATATGAAATATACAATTCAATTTTAACCACCTTATTGTTCAAGAAATAAGCGTACATGTGTAACACCACCGACCATCGGCACAGGTTCGATTCCAGTCAAGGGCAGCTATTTGTATGATGAACACAGACGTCTATTTTTCGTGGTCACGATGTTTGTTTAATTTATTCCAATATCTGTATAAGTATTTCTATTTATTTGTATCGTTCACTTGCACTTAGTTTATCATTTGCATATACTTAGTTACTACTTATTTAAATTATGCGCTTCGGTTTTACACTTTAAATACTTTTATTTTTAAATAGGCTGACCTAATCTAAATTTAAGTGAAATGATTAATTATGGAATAACAACTCTATATAAATATCTTTATAATACATTCGGATTTCCGAAGCTTGACGAATATAGCCGAAGCGCATAATTAAAATAGTACTACTATACTTTTGTGTCGATTTTCCATCGATGCAATGTAGTGTTAAATTCAAATAGGTGAGAACTGACTAATAGCTAACTTCTTATAAAGCTTAACTTAAATCTTTAAATTGATTTTATTACACTACAAATTGTCTAATTATGATAATTATATCAATTATTTATGCACTCCATCAATTCATTCAAATTAAGCATTTAAATAAATTAATTAAACATGACTTAGATTAGAACATTCAATGGCGATGACATTAGGCAACATTGATACACTTTTCTACACTCCAACAATAAGTCAAGCGCAGTAAAATTGCTAAAACCAACTCCTCTGTTTCATTGGGTACATTTCATAATTATTTTTTCGGAAGATAGCAAATGATTTCCGAAAAGCCCAACGTAAATTTTATCAACAAACTGCTACGTTTTTTTGAGTTACAATTTAATTCCAAAAAATATTCGCTCATTTAGTCTACAACGAAAAAATCTCTATTCAGACTTATAACTCTAAACCCACTGTATAAAAATAACTGTATAAACTGTATAAACTAACTATACTGTACTAACTGTATAACTGTATAAACTCTATAGAATTAATATAGGACCGAATCATCATCTATTTTTCCAAAAAAAGGACCATCATAATTAGATGGCTATTAAGCGAGTAATCGTGCCACAAAAAAATATATAAAAAAAACACAAACACTATTATATTATTATATTATATTATGCAGAAAATCGTGGTTTTGGAAATTACTTGGTAGGTAGGTAGGTAAAGGTCAAAAATATCCACCTTATGATTTCAATACAGCTTACATAAAGTAATCTATAAAAAATCAGTCGGTACTTTTACAACAAGCCTTTAAAGACATTGCCGCAGCTGTTGTCCGCGTGGTCCCGCAGTATCATTGTCTCCGGATAAAACTATCCTATGTGTTAATTCAAGTTTGTGTGTACCAAATTTCATGAAAATCAGTCTAACAATTTTTGCGTGAAGGAGTAACAAACAAACAGACAAACTTTCGCATTTATAATATTAATTGTACTTAGTTTCGTAGTTGAGATTGTAGGTACTTAGTTTACAGTTTCTAATGTTTACTTTGAGATTGCATACTCATAATAAATTGGTTAACAGCTTTCAGCCCATGTCACAATGTTTGCAACATCTACAATACTCCTATTTAAGCAATAAAATTGATTTGATCTATGATCATGTATAATACATGCCAGGACTGGTTTTTTTATAATAATGGAAGGCAAACAAGGAGGAGGAGTTAAGAGGAGTCGTAAAAATAGAGCTTGTGCTATAAATGGAAGTATTTGAACCGGAGTAGGCCCCCTCCTCCTCTGACACTGAATGGGTTAAGTGGCATCGTTAAAAAATAGCACGTCCTAAGGGCGTCACAGTACAGATTAGTTTGGTAAGCCCTGGACTAGACGGCATTTAATCTAATCACATTATTTGTTTTCAGGTATTAGGACCAAAATTAATGGAAAACAGAAAACCGTTTGAATTGAAGAACGTCCTGATATGGTACAACTTATTTCAAGTGATATTCAGCATCTATCTATTCCATGAGGTATGTCATTTACAAAATTATAATTGGTTTTTGTTATTATTTATTTGGAGTATAATGGACTTTTTTGGACAGTATGGGATTGCAAACAAGGAGACAAAACTCCTGTTGGATTCGGCAATCAAATCTTTCACTTATGGAGAAGGGAGGATAATTCCGCCACCTTCGTCCGATGGATTGGCGTATGGACCATAGGGCCTGCCAAGATCTTTTACTTTCGTAACAGAGACCGCAGCACAAAACCTGTCTTTGACATAGTGTGTCAACATGACTTTTAAATTGTCTGCTTGGGTTGAAGCACAAATGTCGACAAATTATGGCGATTGGTGGATAATTTTAAACGTCTTCCTATAACCTCTCTATCAAAATAGAATTTGCAATGTAAATCTATTAGTCTAAGTGAATAGTTATATGTCTCCAATATTCATCCCCGATGGCAAAAGAGGGGTTATATAAGTTTTACGTCTCTATGTGTATGTGTGTATGGCATCATAACTACTGAACGAAAGAACTGATTTAGATGAGGGTTTTTTATTTGAAAGCTGACGTTATTGATACGGTTTAAAGCTACATTACAGATAGGTTTTTGTTGGGGCTATGGATCATTTTTATTGTATGATTGTATACGCAGATGGATGTAATAAGGAATGACGTTGGACCGTTTTTATGTTAATTTTAGTAAATATAAAACATTCAAGTGGTACTTACATGACGGAGCGTCGTGGAATCGGTCATTGTTTACTGTATTATATTAACACTTCTCTGGTTCCACGCTATTAGCCACGTGACTCCGAAATAGCCGGGTTTAACCAAAATTCTTCGGTCATTTAAAATAAATTTTTATATCTTGTTGATAAATGAAGATGGCATTTTCAAGACCAACTACTTTATTTCCAAACTTTTTAGTGCGCCATCTGTTATCTTTTATCGTTATCTTCAATTTATTTGTTTGTGGTGCAAATGCATGGTGGTGTGGATAATATATTTTATTTTTTTGAATTAATGCACTTGATAAACATTATCATTAAAAATATTAGCGATCTCTACACATAGACCATAAGTGTGCCAAATTTTATGCTCCAGCGTCTGCGCAATTTTCGTAATAAGGGGTCCAAAGTTTTGGCATCACGTATTAATATATAGATATTATACGCTATCCTTACGTATCTAGTACATATTTAATTCGGAGTATGCATTTTTGTTTACTTATCACCTTATTAACTTTATAACATAATGTTTTGACGTATCCTAAACAGCACTAATCAATCATAGCTTATTGCGACCATTTCACAATCCGTTGGTAAGCCTGATAGGTTTACTAGCCTCGGATTGGACATCTTTGGACGTCCAGGTACCACAAGTTTTAAACGTCCTTTCTTAATACAGTGTGTAGAAGACTTTTACATCGATTATTTTGTCTCTAATACCTACTACTACTGAGCGAAAGGTGTATGTGGATTAATTGACTGAATTAGTGTTGCTTTTCGTATACGCTGTTTAAATTTTGGGCTGTACGTACGTAACTATCTTAACTTTCGTCGGACTTATTGCGTGAATGATTTACAAACGTAGGTCAGTTACATTTTTTCAAGGACTTTTGGACCTTGGATTGCGAAAAGTAACCAAATAACAATTAACTTAAAATTATGTTATGTTTCATAACTCATTTCAGTGTCTGCGAAATCGTCTGTCTGTTGTAAAGTGATTAAAAGATTGTCCCTTTGTTGATGTAAGTGGCAATAACAAGATTTTTTTCGTCGGGTTGTGATGACCCCATCACCCTTAAGTGGTAAAATAGAAAAACATGTAGGTTTGTTATTTACTTCACAAATGCAATCCTACTAATGTTACTTATGTGATAGTTTGTATGTTTGTTTGTTGATTTTTCACGCATAAACGGCTGAACCGACTTTTATGAAAATTGGCTCTCATAAAGAAGGTAACTTTGATTAACACAGGATAGTTTTTATCCCGAAAAAATGTTCTCGTGGGGCCATTTACCACGCGGACAACGCCGCGGGCAACAGCTAGTTAGTCATAAACACAGTTTTTGCAGTGGGACTAATTTAATTCGTTTGTTCACAGAGTATAGTAAGTGGCTGGTTCAGCACCTACAGCTTCAGATGCCAGCCCGTAGACTATTCTAGAAGTCCATCAGCTATGCGAGTAAGTATGAAACATAAATAACACATTTGAAATTTTTCACGGTGCTGACATGTCTACTATTTGTCAAAGTTCCTCAAATAAAATAAAGATAATAAAAAAACTGAACTTTTTTTAAAACAATTGATAGAAGGTGTTGAGGTTATCCATTTTTAAATCAAAATGCAATGATCAATAAATAAATGTAGATTGTGGCCATTGTTGGTCGTCGTCGGCTTCTGGTAAGTATAGTAACATTTCTTTGGCGAAAAGCTGTAAATAAGTAATTTTACTTATTGATTAATTTATAATAATTCAACCAGCGCAATGTAAACTCAAGAGTCCAGGTAGTGTCTAAGTTGGACGTGCAGTCGGCTAGAAGAAGCCTTAAATAGGCTATAAGCATATTATCCACGATCAAATAATCCGGGTTTTGTCTGAGGGTAGTGTCAAGAGTCTCCGAAACCGGCGTATTTATGTGGAGAGAGTAATGAATATGTAGGAAGATAGGAAAGCTTGCAAGGATCGTGATATTTCGATCAAGATTCGTGGAAGTGGACAATTAGTATGTTTGTAATGCTATAACTAACAATAGGTTAAACAATGCTGAGTTAGTATTCGTAGAATTAAAATTAGTTATTTTATATCAAAACAAATGATATAAGTACAAACTGGATGGATTGAAAAAATATAGTAATTAAATCCTATCTAGAACAATTATTTTTTGTATGAAAACCTCTGGACTGTGACTAACTATTATAGCTTTATTTGTTGTTTTTTCCATGTTGTTTTTCTTGAAGTCGTATTCTTTTGTTATTTGCATCAACTATTATTATAATTATTTTGTATATCATATTTAAATTTTGTATTGTAATTTGTATTGCCAATTGCCCAATATTGCTATTTGTTTTTGACGATGGCGGAAAGTATCTTGTTTAAAATTAACTTACAAGCAATATTACGTAATTAATAACTACGTAAATTAATGCTAAAGTTCTAGAATTTCCCACACAAAAGTTACAAATAACTTTTAAAGCGCTTTTCTGTTCTAGTGCTTTTCTGACCGAGTGTAAAAATGGATTCTAAATCTTTCATAAAACAAAAGTTTTAATTCTAAAACTTGAGTTAGCCCTAATTCCAGAGAAACATAACATAAAAAATTAGATCACTCTTTTCGTTCAGTTTGTGACCGAGTGTAAAAATGGAATCCGAAACAGTCAATTGTTATGTTATATCTGTCTTCGTTAGGTTAGAAAATGTAATTAATATTATAATAATAAGTATCATGCCCATCATCCTGATTCGTGGCGATCGAAGACATTTTTTTACCTCGCACAACACCTTTGTTTAATCAGTTACTGAGGGCGGTATTGCCAAACAATTATGACTTAGGGACCTTCAAAAACCTTGACCCACTTGCTCGTTTTTTTTTATCCATAATCATATGAAAGGCAAAGAAGCAGACAGATTTCCTGATGGTAAGAAACTCACGCCGCCTAGCGACACCAAAGGCGGTAATGGTGCGTTGCCAACCAGAGGCAGGGATGTTAGGCCTAGAGCAAAAGTAAGTTTACCGGCTACCTTACCCTCCGAACCAGAACACATCAAGACGTTATGGCGGCAGGAATAGGTATGGCAGTGGTACCAATCCGGGCAAGTCGTTGCGAAACTCTACCACATAGTCAATAATCGTTTGCCTCCTCTTGTATAAAAAAAATAATTTCAACCGTCGGTTGAGGAGAGTGGAATGGTGATTAGCTTACTTTGCCCACACCGAAGCCGCAGGTCCGATTCCCAACAGACAGGAACAAATACAGTAACAGGAATTAGTGTGAGGAACATAAACGTTTGTACTTCTGTACCTGGTGGTGTTATTATATTTATTTCGATATCAGTGTGTTAGTATACGTATTAGTAACGTTGACGAACCCCTTAATAAAAGCATAGAAATTGCTCACTTTTATATCAATTCGTGTTATTTGCCCACAGATATTTATTTACTTACAGTACATATTTTTATATATCGATTTGTAAATTTTAAACTAAACGCAGCTCCGTAGTAAATGTTTTGTCATTTAAATCGTTTTACTTTTCCCAGACAGCTCGAGGATGTTGGTGGTATTACTTCTCGAAATTCACGGAGTTTTTCGACACGGTATGTATTTTTTATTTATTTTATTAATTTAGTTACATGCAAAAGTTAAAACCTTAATCGTAGTTTAATGGGTTTGTTGGGATGCTTGAAAATTAAAAAAAAAACAATTTTAAACCTATTTTAGACTTTGTAAACCACTAATAGTTCGTGAGTAAATTAAAAAGTTACTCACTTTTAATAATTACATTAATGAGATTTTACCGAGTGCCGACAGACATTTTTAATTAGCTTTAAAAGGGACATCTGTAGTAATTTTATTTCTGTATTTATTTTACGAATCTTCGACAATACTTTTAAACAAATAACATCCCCCACCATTTCTTTATTTAAAAAGATTACCATATTAAAAAAAATATCTAATTAAAAAAAAACATGTGTTTTGCTTTTTATCGGGCTTTATGCTGGATGTAAATGTAAAAGTTATCCTGTAAGCCGCTTTGGCAAAGCAGCGGGATTAAACTAGTCAAATAATACCAGAAATGTTTAAAATGTATTGCTGGATTTGGATGATATACATTTTGCCTTACAATTGTGTGAATTTTTAGGTATAAATATGTAAAAGATAAATAATAGTAACAAAAAGTAACAAATGTAATTAATACCTATACCATATTTAATATTTTTATGGTAATTTTAAATCAGGGAAACTACAAAAATCGACCTTAATTTCAGCATTACCTTTTCTTAGTAAACAAAATTACCTACCCATTATCTGCTAAATACAGCTCAAAAACTACTTGACGGGTTTTGATAAAATTTAAATTGGAACTAACAGGAAAACGTCAGCGTTAAACAAATAATTATAGATGTTTGTTAATACAGTAAAAATATTGAGGTAACACACCTAAAAAAACATACTTAAAACCGAATTAGGGTTTAAAATAGTTACGTTGGTGTTTAAAAAAATCCAGTTGTTTGACAGTTCATAGTACAACTAAAAAAAAGTATCTTCACGTCCATATCCCCGAAGAAGTAGGCAGAGGCACAACTAAGGCACCCATGACTAGCCGAAGACAGTAAGTCCCACAATGTGATAGGTGGAAAGCCTATCGCCAACCTGGCACATGTCCCTAATAAACATTGGAAAAACAAAATTTACTTTTTGTTGGCCGACCCGGGTTTCGAACCCGGGACCTTAAGCAGTTAAATCCAACAACTGAACCGCTAAACTACAGAGGCGAACCAATTAAAGTAGTTAAAACTATCACCTTGTACAAGGTTACGTCAATTCCAAAGATAGCCCACGCAATTACTACAGTACAAAGTCTTATGATCTGTCAAAAAGCTGTTAACCTAATAAGCATAAGTGCTAAACGATAAACACATGTTGCGAAACAAATTGCAAAGTTTATATATAACCTTATAAATAATAAACCAACTTTTCACCACGCCTCCGCATGGATATTAATTTATACTAGTGGTCGCCCGTTGGTCAAAATTCGACCAAAATAAATTTCAATATCTTGTTGATAAGAACGCCATCTTCATTTCTCAAGACCAACTAACCTACTGTGGTCTTTGTTTGTTCTTAGGTAACGTTCAGTAGGGTCTAAAGTTGTTTAACTTCAAGCCATATTATAGATAAACACACACTTTGTCAGTCTCTCTGTGTACCATATTGGGAGAATAAGTAATAATTCTTTTATGAGAAATAATAAGGATATCTATCTACACCTATTCAATTGTTTAAATAGTGTTGGGGCTCTACTGTTTCGTGTTATATTTAAAAATAACTCGTATAAAAGTATTTTAACAAAGCTTTATAATATATTTGAAATATATCTCAAATAGTTTCGATGATAAAACAAACTTAAATTTGGCCAATTTGATGAAGTTTGTTTGAGTAGGGAAGACATAAAGACATAAAGAAAGAAAACTCTACCAGTTTCGCAGCGACTCGCCCGGATTGGTACCCAACGCCTTACCTATTCCTGCCGCCTTAGCGTCAGTGCTTGCCGCTGACGTGTTTCGGTTCAGAAAATAGGGTAGCCGGTAAACTTACTTTTGCTCGAGGTTTAACATCGCGGCCTCTGGTTGGCAACGCACCATTACCGCCTTTGGTGCCTCTAGGCGACGTGACTTTCTAATACCAATTAGTTTTCTTTCCAATACCATAAAACAAAATAAAAAATAAAGGAGCCGTCATTAAAGTATTATACACTATCTGAATCCATTGTAATAGTATGGGATAATTAAGATAAATATTTGTAATTTGATTAGCTCGACCGATCTGGGCGGAATTTTTTACAAAGATAGATTACGTATAATCACAAAGGCTAAAACTGATGTTCAACAATGTTTATAATGAATAAATTGTTACATTAAGTCGAAAGCAATATGTCCTTTAACTTGTAGTAACATAAGTAATAAGTATCTGCACACCCACATCCCCGAAGGGATAGGCAGGGGCACAACCAGGGCACCCACGATTAGCCGAAGACACTAATGTCCCACAATGTGGTAGGTGACAAGCTTATCA
Organism: Calephelis nemesis; assembly: GCA_002245505.1. Classification (NCBI taxonomy): domain Eukaryota; kingdom Metazoa; phylum Arthropoda; class Insecta; order Lepidoptera; family Riodinidae; genus Calephelis; species Calephelis nemesis. The sequence goes on from NJDD01002547.1 coordinate 176,894, forward strand.
CCAACCGGGCACATATCCAATCTCGAACAACGTTTTTTTTTATAAGGAACATGAAAAAACACAGTTTTCTTTTTGTTGCCCGACCCGGGATTCGAACCCGGGACCTCATGAAGTCAAGTCCATCACTTAGCTAGTACCACAATAAAATAAAACTTAATCGGGTTTTATTAATATAAATATTTTGTTTTAGGGTAAGCCTATTAGCAGGATTATTAAAAACGTTATTTAACGGCAAAGCTTTATTACTTTAAAGTATCTTTACTATTACTTATTAGTATTACTTTAAAGCAATATTTAAGCAAAAATCGAGCTTTTATTATTATAGAATTATTAATTTAACAGTGGAGTTAAACTCAGTTATTTTAATAGTTACGCTTTAAAATATTCTTGTTACCAGTCTCGTTGAACTTGTTGAACCAGCCATTCCGGTTAGAAGATGTTTGTTTATTTTCAAAACATGAAACCGTTTAGACAAGTTATGATCATTATTATTTAATCTTTTATTTCAAATGTTACATATTTTTCAGAAACTTTAACTTTTTTTGCGATAAGGTTTTAAAATAACTTTGTTTCTTTGTTTTAGTGTCAAATATTACGTTCGGCTGTGCTTGATAAAAAATATTAAAAATCTTTTAATGAGCATTTACGTTTTTTGATGGGATAATTATAACTCGTTTAAGTCTGATAAATATTTAAACTGTTTATATAAGTATTGATATATGCGAAACATTTTTCCTGTCTTTTGATTTTATGTCAAAATTGTTCCATTCAATGTAATTAATTTTAGCATAGAGATTACATTCAAAAAATAAATTATAGATTACATATCCCTATGTTTATTTATTTAACTTAATTTTAGCAAAATATTACTAATAAAACTTTACTTAGTTTGAGCTAAAGTCGCACTTAATGCATCCTGGTAATCTAATCTAACCTTTGGACAGAGTGAAGTTTGCCACAAGTGTCACACAAATAATAATAAACTATATCAATACTTTATTACATCATGCGAGTTAAACTATACATGCCAATAGACAATCTGAACAAATAAATGAAATTGGAGTGTCTGTATGTAATATTAAAATTATCGCTTTTTACTACATTCATATGGATGTACATACCTATATGCGGTATACGTATCAAAATATATTTTGTTACATTTTGTGTCTGCTTGTTTGTCCGGCAAATCTCTAAACGGCTGGATTGATGAAAGACTTACTCCTTCAAGTAGCTGTTGTAATATGGAGTAGCTTGGGCTAAACTTATTTTAAAAAAAAAAATTTACTAAAAATTATTTTTTTTTAATACCACGCTGGCAAAGCCGCGGGAACAGCTGGTTATAAATATAGACATTCTTAAATTTAGTACATATAAAAATATACGTTTTGGCTTTACCCTTTTAATTCTTTTAACAGTATACTTTTATTTATAAATTGGTTAACCTAAGTGAAATTTAAGCGAAATGATTAATTATGTGTAATAACAACTCTACATAGATATCTTTAAAATACATTCGGATTTCCAAAGCTTGACGAATATAGCCGAAGCGCATAATTTAAATAAATGAGTTGTAGAAAACTTTGGGGTGTACCAAAGCAAATATGTATAGAAAATAGCCGAAAATAAAACATAAGTGTCTTGACATTTTATCAACTCTTTTGTGACACCTATGTTTAAAATCAATCAAAATTATCTCGGCCAATTCTATTTTTCCTCACTTTACGTTTAACATGTGCTAAAATGCTAAAAACAACTTAAACTACATTTCAAAGTTTTACCTTTGCCTTTGCCTAACTGCTGAAATCCACGTTTTAAATATATATGTTGCAATTTTTGTTCTATTAAAGCGACTTTCAAATATAGAGACTCTGTTCTACTGTATGTTTTATATGTGTGTTACCTCAGAACTTTTTACCAGAATAACTAATTTCAGTGATTTTTGTTGGTTTGAAAGCCGGTGTTATCTTACAGTTTAATCTAGATCCGTTAATGGACATGAATATATATACTAAAAATAATATAATTAATTTACCTATTAATTTATGGACATATTTAAATATATTTAACAGTGTTGTTTACCTAGACAGTTGAAATTTAAAATCAAATCAGCAGTTTTCTGTCTTTTAATGGCCAATATTAATACCGTGTCTAAGATAAGAGATATAGCTACTTTAGATTTTTACCAGGCAACCACTGTTATTTTTCAATGATTAACAACAATATCTTAGCAACAAAGCTCTAGAAGGCCTATCTCTATCTAGATTGGTTATTAATTTTGGCCTTTAAAGAACACTAACTCTAAGATAGTAAATTTTAATTATATAAACAAAAGATGCAATAAGTAAAGTGTGTTTATTATTTTTCTTCATTTCAGATCTTCTTCGTTATGCGTAAGAAGTATGACCACGTGTCAAAACTCCACGTAATCCACCACGGAATCATGCCAATGTCTGTATGGTTTGGAGTCAAGTTCACACCAGGTCAGTGTTGCCATAGTTATTCTACTAATTCAGGCTCGTAGGGTACAGCTTAAAAAATATATCTTCATTTCTCTAAACCAATTTATGAAACTAAACAACGTTTGTCGGGTCAGCTAGTCTAAGCTATAGACTAGCTTATCCGACAAATGCCCTATTACAATTTTGAATATTGTTTCATTCTTAGGAGCGTCTATGTTACATCTCATTTTATTTTTGGCAAATCTTGTGTAGAGACAGCTCTTTTAAGATTAAACATTAAGATCAAATTTAAAAACGATCGTAATCAAAACCGTCACCCATGACATTGAGTATTATTTCGGATAGTGTAATAAATATTGCTAAATTGTTGTCTCCGTTACGTAATGTTATTTCAAAAAGGAATCTCATATTATGTACCTTGTTATTTTGTTATATGCAAATTGTTTTATATTTTTCCATGGTCTGCTGTATTAATGCGACATTCTGGTCATAGAACCCGGTAGTGTTTGTAATTGTTATTTCAAACAACACAAGGTTAATCTGGTTACGCAATATCGAATCAAAATAAGATCAATCTGTTTGTTATTATAATAAAACTGGATTTTGACACAAAGACCATAAATGAACCAGACAAAGTTTAATATTATATTAATCAGGATCAGGTTATTCGCGAAATTCATAATAAATAAGTGAACATTCCGGGATAGATTAATTTATAAAGTAATTAGTAATAATAAATAAATACATATCCCTGAACAAGTTACACAAATTGAATTTAACCCCAAAGTTAGCAAATTATATGCTTGTGTTATGGGTGTTAGTCAACAATTCTAATACATAGAAATATTTAAATAGATACCAGAACAAATTTAATAAACACCCAGACCCGCAACTGCAGACATCTAAATATACATCACACAAATACCTGCTCTCGTCAAGAATCGAACCCGAACCTCGCGGTTGTTCAGTGTAGTTATGCGTGTACGCTAGCCACTCGACCAACGAGGCGGTAATGCTTTCGCGAAACTTCTACTAGACAGGGATTCCCAAACTGGGTGTCACGACTACCCGGGGCGGCGCGGTGTGATCAAGTTAATAAAAAAATGCTAAACCGGTTTGTGTTATTTACCATGTGCTGTTTTTTATTACGACTGGTCAAAGAAACCGCTGTTGTTGCGGTAATTGTGATTTCAAACTTTAATTCACATGCTCACTCATGGTACTAAACTACCAATCAAAATACAATCGCCTCTGTGGTCTAGCGCTTCAGTTGTCGGACTTGACTGCATGAGGTCCCGGGTCGATTCCTGGGTCGGGCAACAAAAAGAAAATTGTAATTCTAGTAAAAAAAAAAAGGTTGCTCGGGATTGGATAAGTGACCGGTTGTCGATAGGCTTGCCACCTGTCTCATTGTGGGACCTGGTATCTTCGGCTGTTTCGGCTATAAATTTAAATTTTCATCACGCAATAATCTGGCAAAATAAAATTAATGTATTTTTTGAACCTTGACAGAAAAAGAGGGTTGTATAAGTTTGACATATCTGTATGTGTGTTTGTTTGTTTGTATGTTGCATCATTACTTTTGAACAAATAGGCCGATATTAATACGGATTTTGCGTTTGCTTAAAGCTGACGTGATCGAGATGATTCTTGACTATATTACCTGTAGGTTATGTCGGGGGTTATTACAAAATATATTTAAGTGTTATATCGTTATCGAATTAAAATATATTTTGAATTCTCTCTGTAAGAAATCATCTTTACTTTTCACATTATTTCGCAAGGATTGTCAGTAGTTTTTCCACGAAAACTAACACTTAACCTAAAAGCGAAAGAGTCAGATATAATATCGCCTCTGTGGTCTAGCAGTTCAGTTGTTGGACTTGACTGCCTGAGGAAGAAAATTGTGTTTTTCTAACTATCTAATAAAAAAACCCGTTATACCCATTATAACCATAAAACGACAGGCTTGCCACCTATCACATTGTTCGACTTAGTGTCTTCAACAAGTCGTGGGTGCCTTGGTTGTGCCTCTTCCTACCACTTCGGGGATACGGGCGGAATATACTACTACTTCTATAAAGAGTCGGAAACTGAGCTCCCACCTCTACGACGCAGCGTCGCAACGCCTAGCTATGTTCTTAAGCGGATCGCGACTAATACGAATCATACAAAAAAGTATACTTAATGGTTTTCCCTTTATATTTTTCCATACATTTTTTGTGAAACATTGCGGCGAAAGACACGGAAGAATTTGTTTTGAATTATAATAACAAGATGATTCAGCTTATACTACACAATAGCCAATTAAAATATATGCTAAAAACATTTTTATAACATTGATCTGAAAATAAACATGTACATTTCCTGTAGTAAGAAAGATGATATCATCAAATATTATGGTGAAATGCAAAACTGATGATAGTGACAAGAAATAGTACAGGAAGTCGTAGTTAACGTCCATCTAAAATTAATTAATCTAAAATTAAACAAAGATGTTTTGTTGTATTACAAGAGCAATATTTCCCACGTATTTGTGCGGGTAATTTGTGTACAATGTGCCACCTGTCTCTCTTTTTCTCTGGTACCTAGCTCGTAAGCGACGAGCATAGTTTAAAAAAAAGAGTATCTTCACGCCGATATCCCCGAAATGTTAGGCAGAGGCACAACTAGGTCGCACCCACGACAAGCCGAAGACACTAAGTCCTACAATGTGATAGGTGGCAAGCCTATCGCTAACCTGGCACATATCCAATCCCGAGCAACATTTTTTTTATTAGGAAGTTGGAAATAACATATTTTCTTTGTGCTGCCCGACCCGGGATACGAAAACATGACCTCATGCAGTCAAGTCCAAAACTTGGATCGCTAGACCACAGAGGCGACTAGTTTAAATAGGAGCATAGTTTAAATATTGCCTTATCTGTTTCTGCTGCTATATGATGATCCTCTTCGAAAGGTAGATCCATGTGCTTATTCGCTGTCTTATTCCATAAAATAATAAAAAAAATGAAATATACCATTGTCACTACTTTATAATGTGTATATTACGTTTTTATTTATTGCACTTTTACGAAAACTTCAGCACATTCTGAACTAATTTATCTGGGCCACGCCATCGTAAAATTATGCGCGGCTTTTATGCAAGAGTAGTTTACACTCCACCTTCACTTTATTTGGTGTTTATGACAAAAAAATTCAATTCACTTGGACACTTCACTTTTGTTCAGTTGTTGCTCGATATATAAAAGAAAATCCTGTTAGTAACACTATTTATAACTCAGGAATGGATGAACCGATTTGGCTGAAAACTGATAGGGAGGTATATACTTTAGAGCCAGGGGACGGACGTAGGATACTTTTATTTCGTTAAACTAAGAAAAAACTTTTTTTTATTTATTCTTTATTGTACAATATAAACACGAACATAAGACATAGAACAAAAATATTACAAAAATTTACAAATGGCGCTCAAAACAGACAACCAGGAAAGACAGGAAATCTAAGAATTACGAAATAGAAATAGCACAACTACTTCGTATGTAACAAAAATAAGAGAAAAATAAATATGATTTATAATTTAAGAATAAATAAAATTATAAATACATTAATAAAGAAATACATTGACAGTGTATAAACATTTTTATTTTGTTTTTCCCATATAAGCTGATCGGGTGAAACGAAGTTCGCCGGAGCATCTAATTATAATAAAACACCGTATTTTTTATTTTTTTTGCGTCTTCTTTTTGAATTTTCAAAATAATTACTAAAGCTCGATAAATATCGATTGTAGATACAAATCTAGCTAGCCTTATTCTAAATAGGGACCCTGAAAATTAATGAATGTCAACCAATAAAATAGGCCAAGGTAGACCAGTAATATCGAATTACCGGATTGTTTAATTACCGAATGTATCCAGTTCAACTAATTGTACGTAAACTGCTTGATACTTAAGTATTTTAATACACATCTTTATTTGCTTTAAAAATATCTTAATGTGGCTGGAACAAATATTGACATGTTTGAGAACATACATGAACAAAATGTTACAAATTTATTTATTTAATATTTTAATGATATTGACGTTGGTGAGATTACGATTGTAATTTAAATATTTATCAACGAAATCAATTATTATTAATTTAAATTTATGTATTCATTACTTTTATAACTTGTTAGTCATATTTGTAACTAATTTTGATGATGTATCTCAGTAAGTATAATTAATCATTTAAGCGCAATAAAATTACAAGAAACCGTCTTCGATTTCAATAAGTAAGTCATCTTTTTACAATAAAGAATTTTTTCGTTTTCCCTGGGATTCCATCATCAGATCCAACCTTAGTAGCCAACAATTGGAACACCTCTGAAGTACGCTTATTCAAATATTTAACTTCAGTTCATAAGTGATGAAGAAATCGATTAACATAAGAAAAAATATAGTAGTCAAACATATAACTTGATGCAATTTATTTAGAAACACTTGTACTTTCCACAATATATTTTTATTTTTTTTATTTTTATGATTTAGCCAACCGGTTTCGCTATACAAGCATCATCAGGTATTATTTTCAACAAAACTTCAGTTGTTATATAGCCCTGATGATGCTTGTAGAGCGAAACCGGTTGGCTAAATCATAAAAATAAAAAAAAATAAAATATATTGTGGAAAGTACAAATGTTTCTAAATAAATTGCATCAAGAATGGAATTCCACCAAGCACCGACGATAAGAAGTATAGAATCTATCAAATATATGACCTCCTCTTTTTTTAAGTCGGTTAAAATGTTTCTTCTCTATATAAACTTTGACTGTCAAATGTCAAACTACTCCGTCTTCGCAATCGTCGTAAAAACTGGTTCGAGGTTTTATCTTTACGTATAAAATAGATTTGAGTCACTAATTTGAAAGTACCAATACGTGAAAATTTGATTTCATCTTTCAAGATTAAACACATAAAAATATATTTTATGATTACAGTCCTTCTGTGGCAATACACGATGTTGTAGTTACCAGCTACCTACGCCTTGGCCTCTACAACAAAATTTATAGCTTCAAATACTCTACCTACTTCCTATATTGAGGAGTCTTTTCAAATATTGCCTATTTGGAATATAATACAGGGAAATCCGTATTAGACACCAAATTTATCGTTTTATCATTACTACGTTTAGCGTACTTCAAAAAAGAATGAGGCTAGGGTACATGTTAAACGCCTATATCATTTTTAAGTATGTTACTCAAATTTCCGTCATTTGTGAACTTAGGTATAAAAATCTATGTAAATAAAACAGCACATTACCGAGCTAAGTCTGGATCATATGATGAAACCCCATGATATCGAGGAAAACTTGTAGGTTTAAGCTATGAAACATTGAAATTAAACTTGTTGTTAGTGGGGTCATAACCCCGGAGGGGTAAGCAGAGGCACAACCAGGACACCGATGCCTAGGCGAAGACATCATGTCCCCACAATGTGATAGGTGAATAGCTTATAGCCTACCGATCACATATCCGATCCTGGGCTACATTATTTTATTAGAAGATTGAAAAAAACACACTTTCTTTTTAATACCCATGCCGGGGTTCGAATTCGAGACCTCATGAAATTGAGTCCAACTACGGACCACTAGAGCCCAACTGCAACGGCGATAGATAGGAGTTTGAGTTTATTAAAATTAGTGTTATGCAAAAAGTGATCTCAGTTCGGGCCGTTACTACAAATAAATAAATAAATATACCTAGACAAAGTACACGAATTGAATCTAACCCCAAAGTGAGAATGTTATGTCCTTGTGTTATGGGTGTTAGTCAACGATACTAATACATAGAAATATTTAAATAGATACCAGAATAAATTTAATAAACACCCAGACCCGGAATTGTAGACATCAAAATGTTTATTACACAAATACCTGCCCTCGTCGGGAATCGAACCCGAGCCTCACGGTCTGTCTTTGTCGTTAGGCGTGTACTCTAGCCACTCGACCAACGAGGCGATCGTTGGTCGTTTTGTATTTTTAAATCGTTTGAGATTACAATTCTAAAATATCTCAGATTTAGTGATAATTGTAAGTTAAGATTGTATTGAGATAGTTAAGGTTGGAACTCCTTTTACCAGTTATGTTTCTTGTGAAATTGAATAAATCAGTAGATACTAATGTCGTAAAAGTGTGTTTGTGTGTGTGGGAAATAGTTAAGAGACTGGAATGTAGCATGGGCTACTTTTTTCGCGATATTTAAAGCGCCAGCGTATCCGCGGGCAACATATAGGTAGGTGGATAATGAATAAAATTGAAACATAAAATAATCAAACCTTAGTTTATGCACATGTTAATCAACGATACCTATACATAATCCATCTTGTTAATAAACATAAAGTGCTCCAAGGTTTAAATCGATTTTCAACCGTCCAATAATTAAAAGGAACACGTTCATAGTTATTATTTTTATGTATGATAATCGGTTTCTCTGCCATTTCTGATTTTAAAAAATATTTTTTTATTTGAAAGAGCGTAACTTCCCAGGCGATCCCACTGCTAACAAGTCTGGTATATTTTTGTGGACATAGATGATTTACTTATATTATTGAAATCGAAGTCGTTTTTAGTAGTTTTAATTTTATAGTCTGTATTAAAGTCAACTTAAATGTTAAGTAAAAGTGTCTTCGCGCCCATATCCTCGAAGGGGTAGGCAGAGGCACAACCAGGGGACCCACGACAAGCCGAAGGCACTAAGTCCCACAATGTGATAGATGGCTAGCCTATCGCCAACCGGGCACATATCCAATCCCGAGAAACATTTTTTTTTGTTAGAAGATTGGAAATACACCATTTTCGTTTTGTTGCCCGACCCGGGATTTGAACCCGGAACCTCGTGAAGGCAAGTCCAACGCTTGGACCGCTAGACCACAGAAACGTTGTAGTAGTTTAGTCTCCGTTTATTAGAGTTAGATTATAAGACGGAATGGGTATGCAAGTAAAAGATTTTAAGTTTTATTTACTTTCTTTTCAACTATATAAAATCAAGTCTAAATTGACTTTTTAGGGTTCCATATATTTAAAAATACTCAAGACCTATCAAAAGCAATCAAGATAGATCAAGACTCCTTTTCTTTGGAACGTAAAACCAATAACCATTACAAATATATATTTATAAGTGAAGTAATTAACTTAATTACGCAAATGAATGTAACTAATTAACAACTGATTAAATAAACATTACCAGGAGTGGAGGGTTTTCAAAAGAATTTATTTAAATAAATAAAGTCACGTCCGTTATCTCTTACACCGTATTTATTGAAAGGTGAATACGCTAATGAATTTCTTTGTGCTCACCTTTGTCGTGTTCCGGTTTTTAGGGTAGCAAATTAAGGCAGATAAAATATCATTGCTATCAGATATGATTTTTCTATTGATATTCAAGCTTCGATCTGGCATCGCACCTTTTATATCATTGGTGAGTAAGTAAGTACCTTCACGCCCATATCCCCGAAGAGGTAGACAGTTTATATTATATTATATTATATTATATATATATAAATAGTT
>NJDD01002549.1:291-13734 GCA_002245505.1 Calephelis nemesis
GCCAATGTTAATAATGTATCTCAATCTAATGGATTTCAAGCAATCTAGATAGCTGCGTATCCGCCGGCCTATCCCACACCTAATTGCCATATTTATCCAGTCCACGGATATGTTATTGGCAAGCGATAACAAAAAAATGGATCAAAATATCAATCTTGGACAGCGAGTTTTGGATTAGGAATGATTATTAATATTGGCCGTTAAACGGTAATGATTTTTAAATATTATTGCCAAATTGTTGCTGTTTATAAAGAGTCAATTAAAATAGTCCGCAAAAATGCTTCATTGTTGTCACGCTACGTCGTACCTAGTACGAGTCATGACGTTGCCAGCCTGCGAATGTGACTGCGGTCGGTGGTAATCAGTTGTATGTTCTGTTTACGTTTTAAACATGAATGTCGGGTAAAAATAAAATTGTGAATTGTTTTTTTTTTAATTTTTAGTTTTTTACAGACCGGAAGTGTTATCGATCCCAAACCGTTTCTCAAAATTTGGCTGGTACTCTATATGTAACTTTGCATACAAATACACATCATATTAAAGTACCATGGGTTTATGGCATGCCAATAAGTTATTATATCAAAATTCTCACGATTTGAGCGTAATGTTAGGGAGTAGCAGTTTCGGAGCTTTAAAAAACAAGTTTCCATCATTGTACACAAATTATGCTTGCAAACAAACAAAATTGTTGCGGTCGGGTATGTATATGTATAACAGTATATATGTATATTAAGTGTATGTGTAAGTATACATATATATGTGTAGTTGTGTACACTGTAATTATTCTTATTTTAGCTTTTACTATTTTTACTATAATTATTATTTTAGTTTTTGGAAGCTCCCTTCACTAATAAAATACAAGCTTTACATGACCTTAGTTGCTCTACAGTCTACACCATCTAAGGGATAACATACAATAGATCCCTATGACGCTGGAGTAACTACATATTTAGCACCCTGGGCTCCCCTACTACTACGTTTATCGTCTATAAAAAAGCAAGTTGTAAAAGTTACAGCGAGTGCAACGCGAAGTTTTATGTGCGACAGAAAAATAGGTGTTCCATTTTTTGCTCGACACCTGAAGTTACGTAACGAATAGACCCCTATTTTTAAGTATGTTCTGAGCTGCAACTGCAGCATCATTATTCATTCATTTTTAATTACGATAGAACCGACTGCATGTTGCTTGAACGTAATGTCTTAGGTTTGATTTCTTCTCATTGGTCCAGATCCTCTGTGTAGAATAGACCATCTGCTTCCCTATCCAGCAGCTTATAAGCAAGGCTTGGAACCGATACCAAAAGTACAGATTTTATACCGGTACTTAGCGGTTCTTGCCATTTGGATACCGTCACAAGATGGGCACCTGTACTTCATATGCCGATAACGATACCTAGAAAATACCTGTTCTAATACCGATAAATACCTGTATATGATAAACCCTTTGAATACAAGTAAGGTGTTGCTAAGTTTCGTTTTCAGATATCGGTATAATTGAACCAGTACAAATCCGGACAAGTCACTGCGAAACTCTACCACCTAGCTAGACATCACGGTGTTAGTGACGTTAAGCCTGTGCTTGCCTTTTACGAGCTGCCCGACAGGAAGGCCGATGGTCTATTCTGCAAAGGATCCCGGACAAACACGGGGAAAAATTATGCCGCTAATTCCTCTAAGGCCTGATTTAATATCAAAACAAATTTAAACCCTAACATCAAACATTTGCACAAACTTTCGCATTTATAACATAAAATGTATATGACGTATTAAATCCTCTTTTATTACTTTTTTAAAGAAAATGTAGTTTTCGTTTCCCTAAAATTTGGCAAATACACAACTGCAAATATAAGAATATATGTAGAATTCGTGGCATTAACTTTATTAGACGAAATATGAACCAGTTTTCTTTATTTGAAAAGGTTGCAAGGCCAATAACATTTTTTATTCTATAAACTAGCTATTGCCTGCAAACTTTGTACACGTGTTCAAGTATTTTTCCGTGGTTATTATATTAATAAGGCATAAATATGATACTATAATAATGGTAGTAGGAATAGGTAAGGCAGTGAATCCCTACTTGAGCAAGTTGTCTTATAGCACTCTACTACTAGGAGCCTTGAAGGCAATAGACCCATTTAACCTATGCACGTATCTTAACCGCTACCGGATAAAACGCTACATGGTCTTTTCTACAAAAGGAATCCGACACACAGGGATGATTGGAAAGCTTAATTTTAAAATTTGACTGGTTTCTTTCGACAGAACTGTTTTTTTGTAAATAACATAATTTAAGCGGAGTAAAACTGCAAAAAATCAGTTGCGATTCAATAATGATTAGACAACTAATGCCAGGTTCCTATAATCAACGAAACGTGATCCAAAGGTTTAACTATTCTTAGTTTGCCCAAAAGTAACGAAGCGTTATAATTTATTATTTAACAAATAAAATGTTCTATGTTAAGTATCAATTAACGAGCAACAATGTAGTTTAATTATTTGCTATTGGTACTAACAATTAACGGATAAAGTAACAGATGGTGTTATCAAAACTACTTGTTTATTGATATAGGAAATATAAGTAAGGTGGTGGTACCAATCTGGGTGAGTCACTGCGAAACTCTACCATCTAGTAGGATGTCACGGTGTTAGTGACGGTAAGCCTATGCTCACCTTTTACTAACTGCAGGCAGGCAGGCACATAGTCTATTCTGCAAAAGAGCCCGGACTAACACGGGGAAAGTTAAAGTAATTTATTAATTAAATTGATTATTTAATTTAAATTTCCCCGTTTTTTATTTTCCCCGTGTTGGCCCGGGCTCCTTTGCAGAATAGACCATCTGCCTTCCTTGCCAGGCAGCTCGTAAAAGGCGAGCATAGGCTTACCGTCACTAACACCGTGACATTTGACTAGGTGGTAGAGTTTCGCAGCGACTCGCCCGGTTTGGTACCACCGCCTTACCTATTCCTGCCGCCATAACGTCATGACGTGTTCCGGTTCGGAGGGTAAGGTAGCCGGTAAACTTACTTTTGCTCGAGGCCTAACATCCTGACCTCAGGTTGGCAACGCCCCATTACCATCTTTGGTGTCTCTGGGCGGCGTGAGTTTCTTACCATCAGGAAATACGTCTGCTTGTCTTCCTATAACATAAAAAAAGAAAAAAAAAACGTTTAATCCTAAGTCCTTAATGCTCCTTACATGGAAAACAATGTTTACAGCTAGAGATTCCGATTCCGCAGCAAGATCGAATCCCAAGTCCCCATTTCTAGGTTCGTGGGTCAATTGCCGAGACCAGGTCAGTCCGTGCATCGGCCGTTGGCCTCGGTTACTAGGTCGTCGTCGCAACCGACCGCTGCAGTTATACCCATTATACCTACACTTGAACTTTGTAATTGAGAACGCACTATTTTTTATCGTTTATCGGTAACGATTTCAACACTTTTGATTCGTAAAATCTGTTTTCTGTGAGGGAATGTGATTAAATTTAAAGATATTTCAGCAGTTTTATTTTGATATTTAAATAATAACAATGTGTTTTATATTTTTTTGAATTTACCTTCAAATTCTACAGCAATATTTTGCTTTTGAACTTGTTTATTGAGAACGTACAATTTTTTATCGTTTATCAGTAACGATTTTAACACTTTTGTTTCGTAAAATCCGGTTTTTGTGAGTGAATGTGATTAAATTTAAAGATATTTCAGTAGTTTTATTTCGATACTTAACTTATACCAATATGTTTTATATGTTATTGAATGTTCTTATAAATTCTACAACGTTGTTTTACCTTTGAACTTGGTAATTTAAAACGCACATTTTATTATGTTTATCGGTAATGATTTCAACACTTTTGTGATTAAATTTAAATATATTTCTGTAGTTTTATTTTGATACTAAACTTTAGATACTTAACTTACACCAATATGTTTTATATTATATTGAATGCTCTTAGAAATTCTACACAATTATTTTACTTTTGAACTTGGTAATTGAGAACGTACAATGTTTTATCGTTTATTGGTAATGATTGTTACACTTTTGTTTCGTAAATGTATTTAATTTTTAAAGATACTTCATCAGTTTTATTTTGATATTGAACTTGCACCAATATGTTTTATATTTTATTTAATGTACCTACAAATTCTACAGCAATGTTTTATTTCTGAACTTGGTAATTGAGAACACACCATTTTTATCGTTTATCGGTAACAATTTCAACACTTTTGATTCGTAAAATCCGATTTCTGTGAGTGAATCTGATTAAATTCAAAGTTATTTCAGTAGTTTTATTTCAATATTTGACTTGTAACAATATCTTTATATTTTATTGAATGTACCTACAAATTCTACAGCAATGTTTTACTTTTGAACTTGTTTATTGAGAAAGTACAATTTTTTATCGTTTATCAGTAACGATTTTAACACTTTTGTTTCGTAAAATCCGATTTTTGTGAGTGAATGTGATTAAATTTAAAGATATTTCAGTAGTTTTATGTCGATACTTAACTTATACCAATATGTTTTATATTTTATTGAATGTTCTTATAAATTCTACAACGTTGTTTTTCATTTGAACTTGGTAATTTGAACGCATATTTTTTTATCGTTCATCAGTAACGATTTTAACACATTTGATTCGTAAAATCTGATTTCTGTGAGTGAATGTGATTATGTATACATTGTGAATGTGAATGTGAAATTTAAACATATTTTAATAGTTTTATTTTGATATTGAACTTGTACCAATATGTTTTATATTTATTGAATGTTCTTAAAAAAATCTACATCGTCGGCTTACCTTCGAATTTGATAATTTAAACGCGCAATTTTTTATCGTTAATCGGTAACGATTTTAACACTTTTGATTCGTAAAATCTGATTTCTGTGAGTAAATCTGATTAAATTTTAAGATATTTCAGTAGTTTTGTTTCGATACTTAAGTTATACCAAATATGTTTTATGTTTTATTAAACCTTACTTATTGTTTTACCTTTGAACTGGTAATTTAAAACGCGCAATTTTTCTATTTTTATTGGTAACGTTATTAACACTTTTTGATTCGTAAAATCTGATTTCTGTGAGTGAATGTGATTAAATTTAAAGATATTTCAATAGTTTTGTTTTGATATTGAACTTGTACCAATATGTTTTAGATTTTGTTAAGTATACAATTTCGTACCTACCTACAACTACAACTTTTCCCACATAGTTTTACTTTTGAACTTCCTAATTAAGAACGTTCTATTGTTATCGTTTATCGGTAACGATTTTAATTTAACACTTTTATTCGTTAGATCTGAACTCTTTTTGTAAAAAAAAGTAAAAAAAAGTATCTTCACGCCCATATCCCCGAAGAGGTAGGCAGAGGCACAACCAGGGCACCCACGACTACCCGAAGATACTAAGTCCCATAATGTGATAGGTGGCAAGCCTATCGCCAACCGGGCACGTTTCCAATCCCGACCAACATTTTTTTTATAGGAAAATTGGAAAAATCCAATTTTCCAATTTTCCGACCCGGCCGACCCGGGATTCGAACCCGAGACCTCATGCAGTCAAGTCCAACACCCGGACCGCTTGACCACAGAGGCGACCAACTCTCTTCCAGTGATTTTTATTTTTTGAAATATGTTGAATCCGTAAGTTTATTTGATTATTGAATTTTTTTTGTAAATATTTTATTGAACTCCAATATAGCAATTTTAACCAATGTTCTTACCGAGCTTTTTACCGTTTTTTTACAGCAAATATCTGTAAAAGTATTTGATTAAGCTTTTAAGAGACGTTACACCAGCTTTGTTTAGATATTGTGATAAAATAATTTTACATTTTATTGATTTTTTCCTCTAACTTTTCACTTACAATAGACATTTATTTTATTTGCTGATGAACATTGTAATAAGAAAAACGCACTACTTTTAACATATGAAGGTAATTATTTTAACACCTTAAAAACACTTTTAATACCTTTAACACCTTTTATTTGTAAAATCTGGTTTAATTTATTTCGATAAGCTCGTACATGTAACACCAGATTTATTTCAATATTGTGATATAAATTATTTTTAATTTAATCTCTGACAACCTTCGGCTTTGCAATTACCAATGGCATCACTATATGGATTTACCAACGAACTTTTTAAACTAAGAACGCGTTATTTTTATACTTTAAGTACTGACATGCGGAGATAAAGAGGCCAGCAGCTGTGGCTTCTGATGATGAGCACGTTCGGATGGCTCAACGATGCAACTAAAAATAAAAGATGCTGTACTCAACAAGATAGGTAGGTGATACGGTTTCGCATCGAGTCGGCCGGATCCGTACCAACTCCTCACTTATTCCTGTCGTTACAAATTTAGTTGCCGTTGACGTGTTCCAGTTGGAAGGATAAGATAGCCGGTAAACTTACTTACCTTGATGTCTAACATCTCGGCCTCACGTTTGAAACGCACCATTACCAACTTTTGTCTCTAGGTGGCGTGAACTTCTTTACATCAAATCCATCTGATTGTTTGCCTTTCAAAACGATGAAAAAAAGGTTATCAAAAGTTACTTTTTATGGACTTCGGAAAAAGGAGGTTTAATTACTAATAAATCGATTTTATATTTTTTTGTTTATTCGGAAGAGCGTTTTTTCGAGTTGGTCCCTTTGCCATCTAGTCTAAATCTAATGATCCATCATTAGGAGGATCAATGAAATCTTCAAGATCTTGTTTACTTAGACATAATAATATTTAAATTACAATATTTTTTATTTAAACATTAACTGGCCCATATTTCAAGTTGTGCTTGCCTCTTACGAGCTGTCTGGCAAAAGGGCAGATGGGCTATTCTACTTATAAATATTGAATGTCTTATTTATGTTGAGTGAAATTAGTCAATTTTGGTGGCATTTTGTAAATCCGGGCGAGTCGCTGCGGAAAGATTTCACTAAGTCAGATGTCGCGGTTTTAGTGACGATAAGCCTATCCACCACTAACGGCCAATATCAATCCTAATCCAAAACTCGCTGTCCAAGATTGATATTTTGATTCATTTTTATGTTATCTCTTGCCAATAACATATCTGTGGATTGAATAAATATGGCAATTAGGTATAGGATAGGCCGGCGGATACGCAGCTATCTAGATTGCTTGAAATCAATTATATTGAGATACATTATTAACATTGGCCGTAAGACCACTTTGGAAGGCTGTCTCAAAAGCAAGAGATTTTTTTGTTTTGAGTATTCTGTTTTCTGTTAATATAAATGACCAAGTTTATGAAAATTTTAGTTAAATGATGTTTAGTTAATTATGTCATACTAGCTACCACGGCGAACTTCGTTTCACCCGTTTAGTTTGTATGGGAAAAATTAAAATATTGTTTTTCCCAGTTTCCGATTGTGAGGAACAGGACAGGATAAAAAGAATCCTATGTCCTTCTCCTGGTTTGAAGCTACCTCCCCATCAACCTCGTGGGTCGAGTGGCTAGTGTACACGCCTAACCACACTGACCCACATCGAGACTTGGGTCCGATTCCCGACGAGGGCAGGCATTTGTATGATGAACATTTAGAAGTCTGCATTTCCGGTTCTGGGTGTTTATTTAATTTATTCTGGTATCTATTTAAGTATTTCTATGTATTAGAATCGGTGACTAGCACCCATAACACAAGCATATAATTTGCTTACTTTTGGGTCAGATTCAATTTGTGCTACTTGTCCAGGGATATTTTATTATCTACGTGCTTGCAAAAAATAAAATATTTTTATCTATGTCCCTGGGATCCCATTGTAAAAACCCTACAATTTGGTGTTCGGACCACCTTGGAAGTAAGCTCTTTTAAACAAAAAAACAACTTTAAAAATCACTTTCATAAACAATCATCGAATAAGATATCCTTAATTTTTTCAAGTCGGATAAAAACCAACTTTAATTTTATCAACACGACATTTAAATATACAGAAGATCTGTAGCATTTCAAAATGAATTTTTTGATGAAATGTTCTACTGGAACTAAATTTAAATCATGACTTGCTATTCGAAAAAAACATGCAAATTGATTCGCTATAAGCCGTTAATTGCCTGAAATATCTCCAGGGATATTTATTATTATTATTAATTTTCAGCCAAATCAGTTTAACCGTTCTTCAGTTATAAATAGTGTAACTTACACCACTTTCTTTTATAAATTTAGATATACTAGCTGCCCGTTCCGGCTTCGCTCCTATGGTAATTTTTTAACCATAAATTGAACCAAGTTGGATCGAACTGCACATGGTGTGCGATTTTTATTATAATCGGTTAAGTGGTTTACGAGTCCATTGAGGACAAACATTGTGACACGAGATTTATATATATTAAGATTTAAAAATGTGTGAGTTGAACATTTTACCTCCCTAATTTAGAAAGCCTGTCAAAAAATTAGGATGAGAAGTAAATAAACTGGGCTTCAACTTTGTTAATATACTTTGCAGAAAATGTATACAAACTCCATAGGTTGCTCAAAGCTTTCCCCTAACCGCATTCTTAAGCTGCAGCATACACACTGCAGAGTTTTAGTCCTAATTAAATACGAGTAATACCCATTATGTATAATGGAGGTTTTTCTAGTCCTGCATTCATTTCAAGAAATGTTTAACGTCACTCCTGGAACTCCTCCTTCTCCTGGATTTTTAGCATCCTTTTCTCCGTGTTGGTCTGGACTCCTTTGCAGAATAGACCATCTGCCTTCCTGCCAGGCAGCTCGTAAAAGGCGAGCATAAGCTCACCGTCACTAGCACCGTGACATCCTACTAGGTGGTAGAGTTTCGCAGCGACTCGCCTGGATTGGTACCGCCCCCTTACCTTTTCCTGCCACCATAACGTCCAATGCTTACCGTTGTCGTGTTCCAGTTCGGAGGGTAAGGTAGCCGGTAAACTTACTTTTGCCTTTGCCTAAACTTACTTTGGCCTAACATCCCTCAGGTTGGCAACGCACCATTACAACCTCGGGTGTCTAGGCGGCGTGCATTTCTTACCATCAGGAAATCTGTTTGCTTGTTTGCCTTTCATTATCATAAATCATATCAATCATATCAATCATATCATCAATCATAAAAAAAAAGAAATGAAAATCAACAATATCAACGATATACATAAGTATTTCCACATCCTTATCCTCGAATAAGAATAATAATATTATTATTATTATTATCCTCGAAGTGGTACAGCAACCACTATTAGCCAAAGGTCTTCAGCTAGTCGTGGGCGCCCTGGTTGTGCCTCTGTCTTCCTCTTTTGTATATGGACGTGAAGATACTACTACTACTCAAAAGATATAGCTTAACGTTACGTTATGAGAAGCATAGTATAATAGCGTAATACAAGTAGAAAAGTAATGATCGAATAATACATTCTTCACCTTACGTCTATGAGATGGTTTATTGGAAATGGTTTGCCACCTATAACTTAGTAGGACTTAAGTAAAAAAGTATCTTCACACCCATATCCCCGAGGAGGTAGGCAGAGGCAAAACCGGGGACCTACAACTAGCCAAAGAGACTAGGCCCCACAATGTGATAGGTGGCAAGCCTACCGCCAACATATCCAATTCCGAGCAACACTTTTTTTAGAAAACTGGAAAACCACAATTTTGTTTCTGTTGCCCGACCCAGGATTCGAACCAAAGAGCGAGCTTTGCATGCAGCTAAATTCAACAACTGAACCGCTAGACCACAGAGGCGAAGTTAAAGCGTTTAGAGTAAAAAGCTTGGATCTACATGTAATCTTGAAATGTTTCACAATGCTAGCCATTTGCTCTCAACTTGGCAACGTTTTACATGAAAATGAAGTTTCAAAACTTACATCTAGAACAATTTAAGAAAACGATCAAAGTATTTGACAGCCTCGTTGGTCGAGTGGCTAGCGTACACGCCTAATTACACGATTCCCGATATATCGAATCGATAACCGCGATTGGTTTCAATTCCCGACGGGTGCAGGCATTTGTGTGATGAACATTTAGATGTCTACGTTTCCGGATCTGGGTGCTTATTAAATTTATTCTGGTGACTTTTGAAGTATTTAAATGTACTAGAAGTTGACTAACACCCATAACACAAGCATATAATTTGCTTACTTTGGGGTTAGATTCAATTTGTGTAACTTGTCCAGGGATATATATATCCCTTATATAGTAATGTTTGATTATTTATGAAATTTTACAATTAATGTAGATGTATATATAATTAAAAAAAGTGTAAAAAAGTTTAAGCTGTATATAAAAATCCCGACAACAAAAATCCCAGCTTATAAGATTAGTATATAGCTACACAATAAATGTTTTTATTGGGGAGGTATATTCTGGCGTATTGAAAATTTAATAGAGATTTTGCGTAGCAGAACCATTTTAAATTTTTATGAGCTCACAAGTGTAGAAATGTAAGTCATTTCCCGGTACCTTGAACTGGATCAACATATTTTTTCTCTGTTTGTTTTAAACAAAATTAATAATAAAAAAGCAATTCAACAACGTTACGTTAATTCACAAAGTTTTAAAGAAGATTATTATAGCAATAGTAGATAATACCTGGTAGTAATAGCACATTTTCAAAAAACACATGTATCAAAAAACGAAGAACTTTTATTTAAAATACATTGGCTTGCCACCTATCACATTGTGTTACTTAGTGTCTTCGGATAGTCGTGGGTGCCCTGGCTGTGCCTCTGCCTACCGTCTCGGGGATATGGGCGTGAAGATACAGATGTTGCAGCACACAACCAATACAAAACATATATGTATTTCTGCCAGGCAGCTTGTAGGGGGAAGCAAGGGTTAAATGGGTACCACTATGTAATGGTACCACTGGTGGTAGAGTACCGTGCTTAACATGTTCAGGCAGAGATTCACCACCATGCCTACTCCTGCTACCATAGTAACAGTGTCATAGTTCAGTCTAGAGTTTTTCGGACCGGACTATGACACTGAAAACCTCTACCACACGACGGCGTAACTACAACATCTATGATATCAATACACCACTGTTATCTCTTACCATCAGGAGAGCTGCGTCTTTGTTCCCTACCACATTAAAAAAATGAGCCATATTACAGCGAACAAGCACACGACTCTTTTTTTTAAATGATATTGGAAGGCAAACAAGAAGAAGGATTTCCTGATTGTAAGAAATTCACGCCGCCTAGAGACACCAAAGGTGGTAATGGTGCGTTGCCAACCTGAGGCCGGGATGGTAGGCCTCGAGCAAACCCTTCGGACCGGAACACGTCAACGGCAAGCACTAACGTTAAAGCGACAGGAATAGATAAGGCCTCCAACAATCCGCGCGATTTGCTGCAAAACTCTACCACCTAGTAGGATGTCACGGTGTTAGTGACGGTAATATACAACCATCGCCACCAGAGATATTATAAATGCTTCGGCATTTTGTGTGTACGAGGTGTTATGCCATTTAACTTGTGCAAGTCTACCTCCTACCCTACCTTCTACGGCATAGCGGCAAGAATAGGCTAGGGAATGGAACTCTACCCTGACCAGCTGCAATAAGTCCTCCATTGTTGATGAACTTGATGCTATTATCTATTATCATCTATATTTATTATTATCTATGCTAGAGCGCGGTTTATATGGATTATTCCCGCCTTTTCTATTAGGTAATTGTAAAAAAGAGTAAGAAAGTTTTACTTGGAAAATTGATATACGTAATATTTGTCTACATAATATATTTCTATACAATATATTAATATAATAGTAATAATAAAAGCTCAAATAAAAGTCGTTAATAGTAGATATATTATTAATATTGGTTATTGTATTGGTAAACCAACACGGGAGGTAGTCACGGAACGGATTATGAGAAAAAGATCTAATGTAATAGTACGAATAACATGTTCCTGGGCATGAAGCATCGTGCGTACATTCAGGTGCAGCTCAGTAACACAAGATTATTATTCAGTGAAATCCCCAGCGACCTGATTTTCGCGTGCCGCAGGGCCCGGGACTTCCGTCGGAGCACTGGTACCATATTTTTACTGTCGCAGGTCGCACTGATTAAATACGCTAACTTCATGTTCTTGTATGACTTATGGGGTTGAACTTTAATAACTTTTCTGAGGGTTTTAAACTTTATTAAGATGTTGGCCACGGTTAAGCCCCTATTTTGATTGATTTCGAAATGCGTGTTAACAGATTTCTCGAATTTTTCGATACTATAACATGATAAAGAGGAAAGATTTGATTTTTTGTTTGTTTGTTTGAAATGAATAGGCTCCGGTACCACTGGACCAATTTCAAAAATTCTTTTAAATTTAGAATGCTACATCATCCCAAAGTAACTTAAGCTTTGTTTCATTAAAATCGGTGCAGCAGAAGCCAAGTTAAGCAGGCGAAGCTGCGTGAAACTGCTAGTTGAAGTGAAACTTCTTTAGAATCGTTGTTATTTCAAAACGGGTGCAACGGAAAAACGACAGGTAAGAGACAAAAATATATTCATCGCATTCTTTTGCAGGTAAGAGACACAAATATATTATATTCATTTCATTCTTTTGTCGATTTACTGAAGTTTCACTTCCATTGTGTGTGAATCGCACACACACCTTTTTTATAAGAGCACCTTGCCACGAAGTCTAGGCTCTGAATCCCATGTTAAAATGCCAGGAAAATCAAATGGAATACTCATTCCGTCTATATTTTTAGACGACATGATACTGAAATCGTAATCATTTTTTCAGTTTTATAAATAATTTGTTTATTATCTCTAGCGATAATCTAAATAAGTCATAATAAACCAAAACTAACTCCAAAGTATGAAAATTATATCCTTGTACTATGAGTGTGAGACAGCGAAACTAATACAGAGACATACTGAATTAGATAATAGTACAAATTTAATAAACACTCATACTCAGATATGAACCTGAGACTTGCGGTCGATCGGTGGAGGAAAGTACGCTAACAACTCTAAGCACCTTTTCAGGTGCTTTTCACCTTTTTTATTTTAGCTATTTTCATAGTTCACTGTCTTATGGGATACTTCTTTGGGGAAATTCTGCAGATATAAATACTATATTTGTATTACAGAAAAGAGCTATTAGAGCTATTTATAATCTTAAAGTAAGGGATTCCCTCCGAGAAAAATTCAAAGAAATAAATTTTAACCTTCAGTTCCCAATACATTTATGAGAACTTAATGTATGTCTATCTATGTATGTAAAAAAATCTATGTATGTTTACAAAAAAAATGTGAAGTTCACGATATTAATACGAGAAATAAAAATAATCTAACCGCATACAAAACTCGTCTCCATAAAATTAGTAAATCCTTTATGGGTCAATGTATACGTTTCTACAATAAGCTGTCCATTGGTATTAGAGATCTACCTATAAATAAGTTTAAAAAATGTATCAAACCAAAATTATGTCAAAAAGGCTATTATACGGTCTCAGAGTATTTGGAAGATGAAC
>NJDD01002549.1:13829-26227 GCA_002245505.1 Calephelis nemesis
AGGCGAGCATAGACTTACCGTCACTAACACCGTGACATTTGACTAGGTAGTAGAGTTTCGCAGCGACTCACCCGGATTGGTACCACCGCCTTACCTATTCCTGCCACCATAACGTCATGACGTGTAAACTTACTTTTGCTCGAGGTCTAACATCCCGGCCTCAGGTTGGCAACGCACCATTACCACCTTTGGTGTCTCTAGGCGACGTGAACTTCTAACCATCAGGAAATCAGTCTGCTTGTTTGCCTTCCATTATTATAAAAAAAATGTAGCTAAGAACCATTTCGATCGCGTAAGCTATGAAACGAAAAAATTGTAATCGAAATTGGTCAATTTGTTTAGGAGTTGTAATGCAACAGACATACACATACATACATACACACCCCGTGTTGGATTGGGCTCCTTTGCAGAATAGACCTACCTTCCTGCCATCTGCCTTCCTGCCAGGCACTTTGCAAAAGGCGAGCACAACCTTAGCGTCACTACCACCATGACATCCTACAAGGTGGTAGAGTTTCGGAGCAACTAGCCTGAATTAGTACTACCGCCTTGCCTATTCCTGCCGCCATAACATCACAAAGTAGACGGTGAACTCACTTTTGCTCTATACCTAACTTCGTGACCTCAGCTTGGCAACGCACCTTTACCTCCTTTGGTGTTTTTAGGCGGCGTAACTTTCTTACCATCAGGAAATCCTTCTACTTGTTTGCTTTCCAATATCATACAAAAACACTTACACACATGTACACCAGGGAGAAAGAGAGATAAATATTCGACGTCGTATCTAAATCTCTTATAGTTCATACAACTTAACGCAACAGAAGATGTCTATGAAACTTTCTAACGAGGCAAAATACTTGCAATGCGGTGTACCAAGTAAACAAAAACGTACGAAGCACCTTCGTTTTCTTTTGTTTGTTTTGTCAGCGACGAGTGATTTTCTTCGCTTTCGTTGTCTGGATCTGTATCCAGTTTATGTGCAACAATTTACAATAGTCATACAAGAATGTATTTTAAAGATATCTATATAGAGTTTCTATTATCTAATTAATCATTTCGCTTGAATGTAGATTAGGTCAGGCAAACAAGCAGACGGATTTCCAGATGGTAAGAAACTCACGCCGCCTAGACAAACCAAAGATGGTCATGGTGCGTTTCCAACCTGAGGTCAGGATGTTAGGCCTCGAGCAAATGTAAGTTTACCGGCTACCTTACCCTCCGAACCGGAACACGTCATGACGTTATGGCGGCAGGAATAGGTAAGGCGGTGGTACCAATCCGGGCGAGTCGCTGCGAAACTCTACCACCTAGTCAGATGTCACGGTGTTAGTGATGATAAGCCTATGCTCGCCTTTTACGAGCTATTAATACTAAAAAATTTGTATTTAACTAGAAGATTCGTAAGTCGTGCCATCAAACGATATCATGGGGACTAATGTTTGGAAGACAGTAAAACAATAGGTCGCCCTCGCTCTGTTATGACACCGGCAGTGGTAAAAGGTGTAAAGGCGCAAATTCAAAGTA
The DNA here is from genome assembly GCA_002245505.1 of Calephelis nemesis. Classification (NCBI taxonomy): domain Eukaryota; kingdom Metazoa; phylum Arthropoda; class Insecta; order Lepidoptera; family Riodinidae; genus Calephelis; species Calephelis nemesis. Next base: position 15,354 of record NJDD01002549.1, read on the forward strand.
ATCTTATTCGCAAGCAGTGCTACCAACCCTACTGTTTTAAAAGTAGATTTACTGTTTTCGACGTGACAACACTGTTTTCTGTTTTAGTACGATTTTCTACTGTTTTTTATGCCAGTATTGATATTAATACAAATCAAAGGCAGTTTACATACAAAATCTGAAATAGGCGAATGTTACGCATTTGATGCTACTGAAAATCAGATGAAAATTTTTAATAAAAGGATGTACGATTTAAAAAAAAACAATGAAACAGAAAATGTTTAGGATCGAGTAATACACAACAATGAACAATGTTTGTAATTTTGATCCCCTATTTTTAATGAATAATATAATTATGTTGATTTTTTCAATAATGTACTTTATAAAAAAATGTGTTAATTAAAGAAGTACTATTGGTAGTGCTGCAGTAGTTTTATTAACTTATACAACTATATAACTAATTCTATGTCCCAATTGAAAGGTTTTTGAGATATGTAGTAGATTTATGTTTGTTGTAGATTTATGTATGTTATGTTTTGAAAATGTAATTTTAATGTTTTCTACCGATTTTTCAAGATTGATCTACTGCTTTTCTATTCACTGGGGTTGGCAACACTGTTCGCAAGCAGAAACTGTTAGCCCTTTAGATGGGGTTAAGCAAAACCACAGTAAAAAGGATGTTGAACAAAGAGTTAGATCTTCGAGCTAATTGCAAAAAACAGGACACTGCTTGGATGCGCGTGTGGACAGAGACTGAAGAGATTGTTAAAGCTGTACTCAGGAAAAATGCTTCCTCAAATTCTTTTTTCGGATGAAAAAAAATTTTACTGTGGAGGAGAGCTTCAACAAACAAAATGTAAGACGCCAACAGTAATGAGAAAGCAAGCAATTGTACCTATTCTGCATGTCCAGCAAGGCCATTTTCTGTCACCAGTCATAGTTTGGTTAGGAATCTCATATTGGGGCTTAACTGAGATCCACTTTTGTGAGAGAGGCGTAACAACGAATGTGATAAAAAAAAGTATCACGCCTATATCCCCGAAGAGGTAGGCAGAGGCACAACCAGGGCACCCACGACTAGCCGAAGACACGAAGTCCCACAATGGGATAGGTGGCAAGCCTATCACCAACCGGGCACATTTCCAATCCCGAGCAACATTTTATTTAATTAGAAAATTGGAAAAAACCCAAGTTTTCTTTTGTTGCCCGACCCGGGATTCGAACCCGGGACCTCATGCAGTCAAATCCAACAACTGAACCGCTAGACCACAGAGGCGATACGAGTGCGATTGTGTATCAAAACACAGAGCACACGGACCTTGTGGAACCTATTTCTCATACCATGTTCCATAACAGGCCCTAGGTATTCCAAAGACATTCTGCGCCAACCCATAGAGCGCAGAAGCACGCAATGCTGGCTGACTGCACATGAAATTGACTTTATCCGCCATCAAGAATGGCCCTCTTCCAGTCCAGACTTGGGTCTATTGGATTACAATTTTTTTTAATGACATTGGCAGGCAAACATGCAGATGGATTTTCTGATGGTAAGAAATTCCCGCCGCCTAGAGACACCAAAAGTGGTAATGGTGCGTTGCCAACCAGAGGCCGGGATGTTAGGCCTCGAGCAAAAGTAAGTTTACCGGCTACCTTACCCTCCAGACCGGAACACGTCATGACGTTATAGCGACAGGAACAGGCAAGGCAGTGGTACCAAACGGGTGGTCGCTGCGAAACTCCACCACCTAGTCAGATATCACGGTGTTAGTGACGATGAGCCTATGCTCGCCCTTTACTAGCTGCTGGCACAGGAAGGCATATGGTCTATTCTACAAAGGAGCCCGGACCAACACGGGGAAATTATAGTCACTCAAGACATACCTGATCAATGCAGTCACGAGGAGCAGCAGCACGCACGAGGTCCATTTCAATACCGGTATTGAAATGGACCTCGTGCGTGCTGCTGTAGACGACTGGCCGAACAGATTGAAGGCCTGTATTGAAAATCGCGGGGCCCATTTTGAGTAAACATAATTAACATAAGAAGGCACGTTTTATTCAGTTCGTTTTGATTAGTAAAAAACAAACAGGTGATTTTTCATGTAATTGTTATTTAACAATACACATGTGACAGAACTTATGACCCCGATAAGTAAAATCTAACCTCAAAGTAAGCAAATTATAAGCTTGTGTTATGGGTGTTAGTCAACTTCAAGTACATTAAATACTTCAATAGTCACCAGAATAAATTTAATAAGCACCCAGATCCGGAAACGTAGACATCTAAATGTTCATCACATAAATGTCTGCCCCCGTCGATAACCGAATCCGAGCCTCGCGGTTAGTCGTTATAGTTAGGCGAATAGTTATAGTTAGGCGAATATGGAATATCAAAAAGCATCAATGGAAAATAATCTGAAAGTATCGTTAATATTTAAGTTTCCACTTTTGCCAGCGCTCCCGGAGTGCAACCCGTCGTTTCATTTTTTTTGTAAGATGAAATGACATACGAGCGAAAGTATTACTGAAGAATTGTCAAACCACAATTAAGAAAAGAATACGAGGTAGTCCACTTTGAGCACCCAGTTTTTCGGCACCTACACATTCGGCACCTAGCCTAGTCCACTTTGAGCACCAATTGGTATTTTTGGCAGGTGCGCAAAGTGGACACACATTTATTTTTCCATTTGTGTCCACTTTCAGCACCTACAATACAGAAGGCTATTGCTGGCTGATAATGTTTGTTCCACAAGATGATAATAAATGAAACGTATCGATGAAAGTTACTTGAATGTATACTAACTTGAAAATATACTTTTGAAAACACAAAATATATCAATGCGATATACATGAAGTCGAAAAAACAATAAATAATCTCTTTAAAAATATTAACCTAAGTTTGTAATAAAACTTTTTTACTTTTTACTAACCACCTTTATTGGGTGATATTTTTTTTACCTAATTGTTACTCTTTTTATATTTATTAAATATGTAACTATTATATTGATAAAAATTGATAGTATAATAGAGGAATATAAAAGTGGCCTTATTTCCCTTTGTCACTGCATTGAAAAACTGCGATTTTAATACTAAATAATTGTATTTTTCTTTATATTAGTTAAAGATATTAATAACTAAAGATGTGCGCAATCACTAGACAGTAGCAAAAGAATTTTACGTAGCGCATTTTATTTAGTAATAAGGTATGGGGCGACTGATTAAGACATTTAAAAATTGTTAGTGTACCTATCTTAAGTAAGATGTAAGACTGATTTTTTCAATAAACGTCATCCTTTGTTTCTATCAATAATACCTAACTATCATTTACCAATACGAGAAAGTCGCGCCATGCGATTTTTTTGTTGCTGGTGCTTTCTTTCTTTAGTATAAAGTATAAGATTATGAGCAAGCAAGAAAGCTTAGTTATTGAAATTCAAAGAAGACTAATTTTGAAGAAATGTAATATGCGAAAAAAAGGTTATAATGTATAATATGTAAGATTTAAATAAGGCCGATTGTGCAATAAATGTGATGTTTACTATGTGTAATAGTTATATATTTAATCAAAATAAAAAATAAACTGATTACGCAACAAAAGGTGGTTGACAAAAAGTAAAAAATTTTTTTTACAAACTTAGGTTAATATTTTTTAAAGAGATTATTTATTGTTTTTTCAACTTCATGTATATCGCATATTTTCAAGTTAGTATACATTCAAGTAACTTTCATCAATACGTTTCATTTAATATCATCTTGTCGAACAAACATTAGCAGCCAGCAATAGCCTCCTGTATTGTAGGTGCTGAAAGTGGACACAAATGGAAAAATAAAGTTGTGTCCACTTTGCGCACCTGCCAAAAATACCAATTGGTGCTCAAGGTGGTGAATGTGCAGGTGCCGAAAAACTGGGTGCTCAAAGTGGACTACCTCAAGAATACGCCTCTTTAATAGTTGCATAGGTATTGTATATCTAACAGCGGTAGAGTTTAGCAATTCGGATTGGTAGCTATTCTTCAAGCCCTAACGTAAATGTGTTCCAAAATAAGTTTAATATACATCTAGAAATGCAGACATCTAAATGTTCACGACACCCCTACCCCCATTTGGCAATCGAATCCGACTCTCGTGGTTGGTCAATGGAGTCTGGTGTGTTTTTTTTATGTTATAGGAAGGCAAACAAGCAGACGGATTTCCTGATGGTAAGAAATTCACGCCGCCTAGAGACACCAAAGATGGTAATAGTGCGTTGCCAACCTGAGGTCAGGATGTTAAGCCTCGAGCAAAAGTAAGTATACCGGCTACCTTACCCTCCGAACCTGAACACGTCATGACGTTATGGCGGCAGGAATAGGTAAGGGAGTGGTACCAATCCGGGCGAGTCGCTGCGAAACTCTACCACCTAGTCAGATGTCACGGTGTTAGTGATGATAAGCCTATGCTCGCCTTTTACGAGTTGCCTGGCGAGAAAGGCAGATTGTCTATTCTGCAAAGGAGCCCGGACCAACGCGGGGGAAAATTTCTTATTGGTAAAGTCGTAAAAAAACAAAACTTAAAAAACTTATACTTACTTAATACTGCATACATTTTAGCTTATGTTGACATAATGAATGGACCTTATCGTTGTTCTACAAGATAAACAAAAGTTAAGCGAAAGAAACACATTGAAAAATATATCAATGAGGATCTCACTCATGATCAAAATCTTGACCTTTAAAACTAATATAAAACCACATCGGGAACATGACCTATCTTCTTAAAATATTATCATCAAAATTTGTTGGGCAATAACCGATTACTTGATATTTTCCATCGTCGGCGCTTGCTAAAACTTCCAAATATTCATATTTTTAAATGAAGAAACACTTGTACTGTTTTACGTTATCACTTATACTTTATTATTTTATAAATAGCCTACCGGTTTCGCTTTTGACAGCATCTTTAGGGAAACCGGTAGGCTATTTATAGAATAATAAAGTAAAAGTGATACGTAAAACAGTACAAGTGTTTCTTCATTGAAAATATGAATAACCGAGTAATCACGTAACAAGAACTACAAAAAAATTAAAGTCTAATTGAGAACGTCCTTTTTAGATAAACTACATCCCCACGAGTTTGCGACAATATGAAAAAACTTAAACAAAATAAATTTTGCACTGGCGGAAAATTGGCAACGTCTACACCAGGAATAGCAATGTAAAGGCAAAAATCTCTACCTTTTGACCCGATTTAAGTTTGTCTCGATAATTCACAGCAGTTGAATAAGAAAAGCTCGGTGCTTGTAGCGTTTCAACGATATTTTCAAATTCCGTGTGAAGACAAGCGACAGTAATAAAAAGAATTACATTAATAAAAACCGACTTCAAAACTAAAAAGTAAAAAATAATAAAGATTTAATATTAACTGACCGCCTGTTAGTCGAGTGGCTGGCGTATACGCCTAACTTTGCCGACCAACCGCGAGGCTCGGGTTCGATTCCCGACGGGGGCAGGCATTTGTCTGATGAACATTTAAATGTCTGGATTTCCGGGTCTGGGTGTTTATTAAATTTATTCTTGTATCTATTTAAGAATTTCTATGAATTAGAATCGTTGACTAACACTCATAACACAAGCATATACATAATTTGTTTACTTTGGGGTTAGATTCAATTTGTGTAACTTGTCTAGAGATATTTATTTAATTACTCGTAGTTACTACCTATTATTCGTATGTGCTATTTACTAATAAGTTCGAAGTCGGTGACAAGTCTTAAACTAATAATTATATTAAATTGGATTAGCACCGTCTTCAAACTTATCAGTTAATAACATATTATATATAAGTAATAGGTTGCATATAATTGTTATTAAATCTTTATTTTTTACTTTTCATTTTTTTAAGTCGGTTTAGTTATTTTGTTTAATAAAGTATCTTCACGCCCATGTCCCCGAAGAGGTAGGCAGAGGCACAACCAGGGCACCCACGACTAGCCGAAGATACTAAGTCCCACAATGCGATAGGTGGCAAGCCTATCGCCAACCGGGCACATATCCTATCCCGTGCAACATTTTTTTTTATTAGAAAATTGGAAAAAACCCAATTTTCTTTTTTGTTGCCCGACCCGGGATTCGAACCCGGGGCCTCATGCAGTCAAGTCCAACAACTGAACCGCTAGACCACAGAGGCGATAATATGTATGGTTTAATATGTTTTAGTTTATTGCTGATATGATAAAATTTGATAAAAACGAACATCGGGATAGGTGAAAATTGATAAAAAATGCTCATAAAATAAAAACTACTGGACCTAAATGAATCAAATTTTCGTGGGACCAATTCGAAACTATTCTGCATCAAACAAAAAAAGAATTACGTAAATCAGTTCAGAAACCACGGAGAAATTGGTATACATACATAAAAAACATCCCCCGTGTTGGTCCGGGCTCCTTTGTAGAATAGACCATCTGCCTTTCTTGCCAGGCAGCTCGTAAAAGGCGAGCATAGGCTTATCATCACTAACACCGTGACATCTGACTAGGTGGCAGAGTATCGCAGCGACTCGCCCGGATTGGTACCACCGCCTTACCTATTCCTGCCGCCATAACGTCATGACGTGTTCCGGTACAGGGTAAGGTAGCCGGTAAACTTACTTTTGCTCGAGGCCTTACATCCCGGCCTCTGGTTGGCAACCCACCATTACCACCCTTGGTGCCTCTAGGCGGCTTGAATTTCTTACCATCAGGAAATCCGTCTGCTTGTTTGCCTTCCAATGTTATAAAATATATAAAGTATATATATAGGCCGTATAGACTTCCTCGTTTTTTTGAACTCAGTTAAAAGATATACGACGTACAAAGAGTTTGTTCCAAAGTAGAATATTCACGCGCTGCCATCAAGGAAACTACAATGAGACTTCTGTTTTGTTAATAGGTCACCCTCTTACTGTGGCTTTATCATTTATGTATTTGGATGAGTATGACCTAAAATTAAGAGTTATACGTTAAGTTGAAATGGGACTGTACAGATTGCATTTTTCATTACAAAGAGCTATCGAAGAAAATACAAAATTATCATTTTTAAAAAGTATCTTCACGCCCATATCCTCGAAGTGGTAGGCAGAGGCACAACCAGGGCACCCACGACTAGCCGAAGATACTAAGCCCCATAATGTGATAGGTGGCAAGCCTATCGCCAACCGGGCACGTTTCCAATCCCGACCAACATTTTTTTTATTAGAAAATTGGAAAAATCCAATTTTCTATATTTTATTGTTTTTATTTTAATGTTTTATTGTTTTGTATTATTTCTACTTTTACGTAAATCGGTACCAATGGATCTGGGATTAAAAACTACCCGCATTACCAATGAGATTGTATAGCGTACATACAGCCATACATAGCGTACATAGTAATACTGTAATAAAAACATTACAGTATTACTATTTAAATTATGCGTTTCGGCTGTGTTCGTCAAGCTTCGGAAATCCGAATGTATTTTAAAGATATCTATAAAGAGTTGCTATTATACATAATCAACCATCTCTCTAGATTTAGACTAGGTCAACAAAAAAAATAAAAGTAAAAAGAGTAAAAAGTGTACAGCCGAAGCACGGTATTATCTATATATTATTACCGTGCTTCGGCTGTACACTTTTTACACTTTATACTTTTATTTTTATTGGTTGACCTAGTGTAAATCTATCGAGATGGTTGATTATATTTATTACATTATATAGATAATATTATATAATTATATAATAAATATAATATAATTATATAATAAATATAATTATATTATATTATACAGATAACATTACCGTGGCCGTACTGTAAACTCATTGAAAACCTGTTTTACTAAACACGATTTAACATTAGATTCTCAACTGATAACGTACCGCCACGTCATACATGTGCATCCAAGCGCATAATTTAAATAGTACTACTGAATATATGTTTTTTTAAACGAGACGGTATCTGCCTTACTACAAAAAAAAATTGAAATGCCTGTTTAATAAAACATTATCTAAAGTCCATATTTAACCACATGCAACACGCGGATAACGTTTTATTTTTATGTTATAGGAAGGCAAACTAGCAGACAGATTCCTTGATGGTAAGAAATTCACGCCGCCTAGAGACACCAAAGATGGTAATGGTGCGGTGGTAATGGTACCTGAGGTCAAGATGTTAGGCCTCGAGCAAAAGTAAGTTTACCACCTACCTTACCCTCCGAACCGGAACACGTCATGACGTTATGACGGCAGGAATAGATAAGGCGGTGGTACCAATCCGGGCGAGTCGCTGCGAAACTCTACCACCTATTCAGATGTCACGGTGTTAGTGATAATAAGCCTATGCTCGCCTTTTACGAGCTGCCTGGCAAGAAAGGCAGATGGTATATTCTGCAAAGGAGCTCAGACAAACACGGGGTAATACGTATACGTAGCAGCATGTTATTTGTAGAGAATTAAATTTTTGACAGTGTTTAGTAAAACACTTATTCAAAGAGTGGTAATCGTTTTTAAAGTACAGTACTACTATTTAAATTATGCGCTTCGGCTTTACACATTTTACTCTTTTTTACTTTTATTTTAAAATTGGCTGACTTAATCTAAATTCAAACGAAATGATTAATTATGTATATAACAACTCTATATAGATAGATATTTTTAAAATTGCATTCGGATTTCCGAATGACGAATACAGCCGAAGCGCATAATTTAAATAGTACTACTATAAGGCGGCATATGTTTTAGAAAATAGTATCTAAATCGCAATGTTATTTTCCCTATTTAATAATTACTTTGATAATTAGCAAACTCATTAATATTTTAAAGCTCCCCCGTGTTGGTCCGGGCTACTTTGTAGAATAGACCATCTGTCTTCCTGTGTCAGGCAGCTTTTAAAAGGCGAGCATAGGCTTGCCGTCACTAACACCGTGACATCCGACTAGGTGGTAGAGTTTCGCAGCGACTCACCCGGATTGGTACCACCGCCTTACCTATTCCTACCGCTATAACGTCATGACGTGTTCCGGTTCGGAGGGTAAGGTAGCCGGTAAACTTACTTTTGCACAAGGCCTAACCTCCCGGCCTCTGGTTAGCAACGCACCATTACCACCTTTGGTGTCTCTAGGCGGCGGGAATTTCTTACCATCAGGAAATCCGTCTGCTTGTTTGCCTTCCAATGTTATAAAAAAAGCTATAATTTCTTAACATGTCACAAAAATAACTATGCTACAGAAAATGTTGTTATGTCCAATCTCAAAAATACGTTGGATGTAGGTACCCTAGGTGACCAAGGTAGGCAAGCAAACTTGCCCGAGTTAGTATTCGCAGCTTTGCCCATTTATGTCACCAGTGTCACGTCCCGGAGGGAACGCATCTATAACATCTGTTGTGTCTATAGGTCAGGGTTGTCCCCTTAGCAGCAGGAGATCCATGTTCTTGTTTGCTGTCTAATGCTATAAAATAAATAAATAAAAGTATCTCTGAAGAAAAATTCAGAGGTGCAACCAGGGCATTTACGATTAGCTGAAGCTGAAGGTACACAATAAGTGGGACACCGCTGGCAAATTTTAGTCTATTAAAAAAAATATCTTCACGCCCATATCCCCGAAGAGGTAGGCAGAAGCACAATCCACAACTAGCTGAAGACATTAAGTCCCAGAATGTGATAGGTGGCAAGCCTATCACCAACCGGGCACATATCCAATAACGAGCAACGTTTTATTTACAATAAAATTGGAAAAACCCAATTTTCTTTTTGTTGCCCGACCCAAGACTCGAACCCGGGACCTCATGCAGTCAAGTCCAACAACAGAACCGCTAGACCACAGAGGCGAAAAAAAGTAGTAAACTAGAGTTTCCCACATTTGTTTGGGTCTGCCAGGTAGCTCGTAACAGGCGAGCAAAGGTTAAAGGTGGTGGCAACAAGACCTGGTGGAATAATGCCGTGCTGCAAACTGTTCGGGTCCCTACCCGCTGCCTTAGCTGTTCCTGCCGCCATAATGACAGTATCATATTCCAGTACGGAATGCAGGATAGCCATTAGGTATAAAGCAGCGACGCACCTACAACATCTGTAGTGTCTATCTGCCACAGTTATCTCTTACCATTAGGAGGACCGTGGGCTTGTTAAGAAAACACAAAACAAGTAACGATATTACATTCTCAAAAACAGTATGCTTGAGAAATTATAAATTTTACAGAGATTTTCTAATTATGCGTGGGCTTAACCTTTAAAAATGACTTAGTATCAAAATAATCAAATAAAACCGTTTAGTAAAACCCACATCGAATATATTCGAACCAACAGCTACGGCGTAGGTGATCTACGAAAAGCGTAGGCGATGAGACTGATCATTTATTTTCTGTGCATTTTTACGTGGTATGATTACAATATCGCTTGTAGCGTTTAATTTAGATTTTGCAAAATAGTACCTTGTAGCTCTACGAATTAATTTGCAAAATACGCCAAACTAGACTAATATGAAAACGTAGTTACTGTTGATTTAGTAACATGTCTATTGCAAAACTTTATCGGGTTGGGTCATAGCCAGACCGTCTTCTGTGTTTCTGTGCCATCATACAATAGAGCTTGATAAACCTAATTTGAAGACTACACTTGCACATTTAATGGAAAACACTAAATGTGTATTTGTTTTTAAATTACTAGGAATACACATTTAACTTGTTTGCTATTAACAAATCAAAATGGTGTTTATTAAGCAAATTTGTATAACCCTTAGTACGAATGTTTTATTAAGTTTAATATGTTTGTTTAATAGTAATAAGATCACGCGAAGTGCATAGCAGCGACCTTTCAAAACAAGTATAAATGAGCGAAGTCGACAATCGATAGGTAGCGTGTGTTGTGTCGTGTGGGCGGTGTGGTGTGGTGCCGGTGCACGCGGGTG
>NJDD01002549.1:26514-39998 GCA_002245505.1 Calephelis nemesis
GCTTCTGCGGCGAGCGCTCTCCGCCCGCGCCCCGCCGCCGCCTTTTGTTTCACGCCGTCACCATTCGTGTATATAAAATAATAATTGGCCGGCGACGGTGGTGAATAGGGCCGCACGGCGCCGAGCCGTCGCTGACGTCAGTGGAGCCCGGGCTCACGCGGAGCCTCGCTCCCGGCATCCCCGACCTTCCGCCACCGCCGTCTACCGCTCCAGTACACGACACGGACACGTCAGGCTTAGGCCTCACTGCTGGTCGCTCCGTGAACTTAGTTTTAGTTGTGCCAAATACATTGCATTAACTAATTACTGTGAATCCTCTAATATTAATAAGTTTATGGTGCGGACCCACCGCGTAGCGGTTACGTCAAAAGTAAATAAGTAGCGAAGTTGTTTAGGGTTCATTCATGTAATCGCTTGACGATTGATCGGTCTGTTGCGAAACGGGTGGAAGGATATTTGAATATCTTATTCTAATTTAAATGAACGGTGTATTCGTTGCGGAAATGAAGATAATACAAGCGGTATTTTGTAACGGATTCATTTAGCTAAAGGAGTGCGCCCGTGAGCGACGTGCCGCGCCCATGCCCCTAAGTCTGGTGAGTGCTATATTGTAAGACTTCACTAAGCGTGCCATTTTCTCCGTGAACTAAAGAACTATAAACGTCAATAAAATTTAATTATGAACTTCAGTAAACATTCCGACTCAACACCAATAAACAATCCCATCTAAATACAGCTGTAACATCACTAGTCTTAATAAAGGCAGTGTTACTACTCTGGTTTTAAGTAATCATGTTTTTTTTTCATTATTTCCCAAAATATATTTTTTTTCATACGATAACATATAACGTGTAATCGTATAGAAAAAAAATATTCAGAATTGAAAATTGTGTTTTGGTCCTTTCATCTCGCTCTTTTTTTACTGAAACAATGGAGACGGGATGTTTCCTTGTACATTGATTTTATTTAGAAAAGTTTCGTAAGATAGGGAAAAGATATTTTCATTGATATTACTATCTTTGATAACATGGATTGCGCCATTTTAAAGATTTAATATTAGTTTTCTGAGTAGATAAAATGAAAAGGATACTAACTGCTATCAAAAACGAATCCACACTGTAGATTACACAGGAATATGGCATTCAGAAATGGTACCTAATCATACACTAAGGACTTTGAAAAATTTACTACAAAAAAGTGAAAAATCTTAACTACCTTCTAAAACAAATATTAACTTTAAGGGCAAGCATTCTATTATATTGAATTGAAAATATTTTTGTACTTAGATGTTGCTGCAATCTTATGCCTTTATTTGCTTTTATATAAAATGTTTTTACGTCTCTTGAGTCTTTTTATTTTATCTTGAAGACTGTACTTACTACTACAGTTAAATGAAATCTTCAAACGGTTGTGAAATATTAAACAAGGGCCGACAATTGCCAATTTAACCAACATCCACGCAGACGAAGTCTTGGAAAAAAGTTAGTCATGTTATAACAAAACTAAGTTTAATGACAATTCGTAGACATTAAGTACAGAGTAACATTTGATAGTAATATTTTAATTAAAACTTAGCAATTTCGCATATTTCTTCTTAAAAGAGGTAAATGTGTCTATGATGTCCTTTGAAAACTGGCTAGGATAACAATTTTGGAGAGATTTTGGACTAGCTGTTGCCTGCGGCTTTGCTCGCGTTTTAACAAGAACCCGTTGTGCGATCGAGATCAAAATTAGCATATATGTTAATCCAGGTCATAGTAAATGTGTGCTCCAATTGCAAATCGTTCAGCCATTCGAGCTCGAAAAAGTTACAAACATCCAAACATACATACTAACAAACTTTCGCATTAGTAGGATGAGGTAATTACTAAGCATCAGAGTTACACATTCCTGCCACCAATATTTCCCTCGTCTGTCCCTCCTGTCCTCTCGCCAATATTTTGTGTTACATGCTTGGGGGTAGTAAAAGTAGATGGTAGATTTTACACTTACTCTAAGTTGCCATGCTGGCTGAATGATGCAACGCATCAGTAACGTTTATGATCAAGTGTGGCTTGCCTCTTATTATCATGGGAACCACTTGCTTTTTTTTATGTTATAGGAAGGCAAACAAGCAGACGGATTTCCTGGTGGTAAGAAATTTACGCCGCCTAGAGACACCAAAGATGGTAATGGTGAGTTGCCAACCTGAGGTCAGGATGTTAGGCCTCGAGCAAATGTAAGTTTACCGGCTACCTTACCCTCCAAACCGGAACACGTCATGATCTTACCTTTCTTTATGATATTGGAAGGCAAACAAGCAGTCGGATTTCCTGATAGTAACGAATTCCCGCCGCCTAGAGACACCAAAGGTGGTAATGCTGCGTCACCTACCTGAGGCCGGGATGTTAGGCCTCGAGCAAAATAAAGTTTACCGGCTACCTTACCTTCCGAACCGGAACACGTCATGACGCTATGGCGGCAGGAATAGGTAAGGCGGTGGTACCAATCCGGATGAGTCGCTTCTAAACTCTACCACCTAGTCAAATGCTTGAATTCTATAATATAAAAAACTGACATTCAGATTACATATTTTCAGAATAAAATAATATGTGACTAGGCGAAAACCAACAGAAACGCATTAAATAAAACTATTGATTTTTAGACGAATCGTTATTTTGTAGACAATTTGAGTGTCTAAAATTTTCATTTGATTGTTCATTTGAACCATCAAACACATGGAAATGCTTTACTTAATTTGAAATAACCTTTTTTGAACTCTTTGTAAATGTTAAAAACAAGTTCTGTTTTTGTTGTTTATATATTTTCTAGATATTTTAAATTAAATCAACCGATAATCAAATATGTTTGCTAGCAATCTCAGTAACAGTTTTAAGAGATAATATTAAGAGATGTGCAAAAGGTATATTCTACAATATTTGGAACTTAAGTATCATAAATATAACAGACCGAAGAAAAAACAAAATGCTTTGCTCTTTTTTTAACCTAAAATTAAAAAAATCTCATTTCAACTGATTTTCAATTATATTTGTATGTTTGTTACGCGATGACTTTTGTTTGAAAAGCTTTGTCATGGATCCGAGGTGGTCCCATAATAATGTTATTATGATCCAGTTAGTGGTTGTTGAGCTGTACATATATATATATATATATATTATCTATGCATACATAGATTTTAGTATATATTAACGACATCGTTAAAAATGCCGGTGAAACACCGCCGTGGTAAAGAAATATTGGATTTAGTTTTATTCAATTTTACTATTGTTAAAACCGTGAAAAAGTGTGGTAAAGATTCTTATCTTGAGTATTTATAGCTACATTTTTCTCTTTCTAAATATCTTTTATATTTACAAAGAGAAAGTTTCGGGTATAAATTTTATACCCGCAACTTTCTCTTTGTAAATATAATAAAATAGTCAAAATATTTTGAAATGAAATGAAAATTATTTGTTTGCGGAATATGTGTGTTAAAAAGTTGTTATAAAGACATTTAAGATTACAACATATTCTACCACATTGTGGTATGCAAATATTTAGTTAAATTTTAAGAAGTTACATATTTCTATGAAAACAAACATTTAAATCGCAGCACTTATTAAAATTTTTAATAGACATTTTATTTATTTACGAACATAAGTTTCATAATTAATTATACATGAATTTAAAAGTAAATTAGTTTTTAGTCCTATCTACCGTACACTACCATTTAGAGACTAACAACCTTTAACAAAACTAATATGTAATGAAGCCTTGGCAGTTATTAAAATAATTTAACTTATTACTTTACATTGATAAATGGTGTCTGCCGAACATAGTCTGTAATAAATTAACCTCAGCTGGTGTGTTATTAGCTTTAACTGTACTTTCCAAAACTAAAACCATGTTTAGCACAAAACAGTTGCTGGTTATAATGAATAATAATAAATATCCCTGGACAACTCACACAAATACACACTTTTTTATATGCTACGTTTGCGAGCAAGCACACGAATCTATTGTGCAAGTACCTGCTACCCTATCCTCCGGATAAGAACACGATAGAGCCAATATGGCGGCAAGAACATATAAGGCAGTGGGCGCAGATCCAATCCCGGGCAATGTTATTTTAATTAGGTAATAGTTAACATAAAACATGAGTAAAGAAGGATTAAACCATTGCCAGCTTATGTAAAATATATATAATACAGTAAAAAAACATCCATATACACGTCTTTCATTAAATATTTAAAAAGTAAGTCTTTGCTAGATACACATGACCTTTGGTCAAATACGTGGGATTTTTCAGATTATTGTTATTCACAAAGTTTAAAGGTTATATGGGTGTAGGTTTCGGATAATATAGTTTCTGATGATATTAAGCGGTATTTCAACAAGATGAAATTTGAATCAAGTTTCTTGTAAGAAATTTGTTTTATGGTAATATATATATGTAGTCGGTATTTTTTTATGATATTGGAAGGCAAACAAAACAAAATGTAATGCTTAATAAATCTACAGTGAATATGAATTTGTTTTATTATGGTATTTGTTGGTACCACCGCCTAACCTATTCCTGTCGCCAAACCGTCATGACGTGTTCCAGTTTGGAGGTTAAGGTAGCCGGTAAACTTACTTTTGCTCGGGGCCTAACATCCCGTCCTCAGGTTTGCAACGCACCATTACTGCCTTCGGTTTCTCTAGATGACGTAAATTTCTTAGCATCAGGAAATCCGTCTGCTTGTTTGCCCTTCCAATATCATAAAAAAACCTTATTATATACTTATTACAACGCCAATGAAAACGAATGTTAGGTATGTCAAAAAAGTATGAAAGTAAGATAAATGCAGTCAAAATTTACGTTCTATAACGAGATCAGCGACAGAGGGAGTAGGATTAAACGAAAATAGTGTAAAAAAGAGAAAGCTACCTTAGGTTGGTTATGTGAAAAGAGGTAATCCTATCCTGGGTTATATTATTGCTTATTCTACAAATTAAAAAAAATGCCTAATTTCATCGAACCCTAGACCTCATGTAGTCCCCCAAACTCTGGTTCTAAAACACAGAGACGATCAATTTGAATTGTGCTCGAGCTCATTTTAAGAATATAGGCCATCTGCTTCCCAGCCAAGCAGCTCGAGCAAAAGGCGATTGACACTGTGACCTAGAATAAGTCCTAAAGTGATGTGACGGTTCCCCTCAACTGGCACCAACGCCTTGCATATTCCAACAACCATTACATGAATTCACACTGTCATGTTTAGGTTTTTAGACTCGTCTTGATACCAACCTTCTAAAATCTGATGAATTTGATAGTGGCATGTCAACCTAGCTCTTCCTACATCTATCCTCAATTGCATTGTGTATATGCTTTGTCAATATTTTATCTTTATCTGCCATTTTTCCACATGATGAACCAGCGCAGCACACCCTTTGTCATTTTAACACCAATTTTTTTTCGACCCCACTATTTCTCGGATCTGATTGTTACAAATGCGGTTAGCGAGCGTTACACTGAATATTTACTTATCTGCTTTAGTTTTTTACAATATTGATAGGGGTAAAACCTTTTTTAGTCAAAAAGGCTACCTAATAGAATTGGCTTAGTTTTGACGATAAGAACGCCTTTTGCATGTTACGAATTATGTATTCGTTTTGCAGATGATACTTATTTAGATTTACTTTTTTTATTGCCTTGTCCGGTAAACGAAATCAAGTCCAACACCTGGACCGCTAGACCGCAGAGGCGATAACAAAACAATTTAAAAAAATACGCGCAGTAAAGAAATAATTCTTTTATATAAGAAATACTCGCTTAAGAATATCGTTTGCTCCTAGTTTTCTTTATGATTGACAAAGGAAATTGACGAGATAAGCGTCAGGGTATTACGTCCAATTTCCTTTTGTACACAATTCCTCAAATTAGAGGAAACAGACGGATAGGGTGTCTGTTCCACAAGCAGGACCAAAAATACAACGGAGAAGCTAATGGTGAATGAAAGATATTAAGAACAATATTCAGAAAATTTAAAACAATATCGTGGGAACTTTATTAATTAATTACGATATAAGCTTGCTACCTATCACTTTGTGGAATTAGGTGTCTTCATCTACGGTCCAGATGGATGACAACCTATATTCACAACTTACATTCATAACCTTTAGCTTTAAAAAAATTAAAGTTTTTTTTGTGTTAGTATTTTTACAACAACAAATACGCATTGAAACCGACTCCGACAACATAATTGGATATCTTGTCGCGATTTGATGATTCTTTTTTCGAAAGGAAGAAAATGTTTTCAAAATGGTCCCACATAAACGCTGTCAACATCCTACTACCAGTTTTTGAGTTACACTTAACAATGGATACATTTTGCACTTACCTTGACGACCACCAGTGGCGTAGCGTGGACTAATATATACGTGGCCAAAGTCGCATTCGCGAGGCCCCTTTCCGTTCAATCTCAAAAGCTACCTAAAAACTTTATCTTATACTTATGTTATTACACCAAAGTCTTACCAAATATGATTTGATTTAATTTGATTTTTCAGGCTTTTACTTAATTTAAAAATAGACAAACATTTTAAATTAGGTATTAACTTACGTGCGAGGGCGTGGGTGAAGACCCACTTTGCCTACGCCTAGCTACGCTACTGACGACAACTTTCGAATTATGACCTATCTTTCTATTGGCCAAGTAATCGTGTGGCAAACACACAAATAAAACATACAGTCTAAATGAAAGCCACCTTTTTTGGAATCAATTAAAAAATCCTTTACGAAAACTCCTACTTATAGTTTTGAGTTATATTTTATAATGCATAAGCTTTCGCTTTTGCCAAGGCTAGGTGGGCTAACTTACTAGGTGGTAGAGTTTCGCAGCGACTCGCCCGGATTGGTACCACCGCCTTAACTATTCCTGCCATAACGTCATGACGTGTTCCGGTTCGGAAGGTAATGTAGCCGGTAAACTTACTTTTGCTCGAGGCCTAACATCCCGACCTCAGGTTGGCAACGCACCATTACCATCTTTGGTGTCTTTAGGCAGGCGTGAATTTCTTACCATCAGGAAATCCGCCTGCTTGTTTGCCTTCCAATATCATAAAAAAAGTAGCAAACCTATCGCAAGTCGGGATTTTATAGTTTGGTTTGCCACCTATATTGAGAAACTTAAGCAGTAATCGTGGTGGAGTCGTGGCGTAGATACTTATATACTATTCTTACGTAATCAGACACTTTAGTGAAAACTTGTCGCAAAACAGCTTTAAAATTTATAAATTGTAACTGTACGCACATTCATTTTACATTTTTTTATGTTCCTGATAGGTGATCACCTAATAATACCACGACTAACTTACTCGTTTGCCCCTATTGTATTAAAAAAGTAGTTTTTCGTCACACAAGCGCCGGAATCGAACCTAATGCAAGAGCCCTGTATGAAACAGTTCAAATGACATTCTTTTAAAAAATTTGTATGATATGTTGTAAAGCTTTTTTGTTAAAATAAGTCAAATAGTTCTAATCTTGCATAAAATTATTTGAAGTATAAAACAATTAAACATACAAAAAACTCTTTACTTTTATTAATGGACATTGAAAAAAGAAGGAGGTCATATAAATCTTCATCTCGCTCGTATCAAGCTCGAATGCACAGGTTATTCACCTTCCTATTTAAAAGAAAATGTACGCCTGTTTAACTAAACACTGTCTAAAATTGATATTCAACCAATAACATGCTACACATAAACGAATTCAATTTTAGACAGTGTTCAGTAAAACATGTGTTCAAAGCGCGTTTAATTTTTTTTGCAGTATGAAGACATTTTTTATATACTTTAGTCGATTTCGCCGCCATTTCTAAAACGATTTTGAATTTTTTCTAGTATTTGAAAGATTTTACTTCCGTAGTAGTCTCATTGCTAGCTAGATCTGGTAATCGAATATCAGAGAAATGGAGGAAAACACTAAATTTTTGTGAACTTAGGCGCCAACTTACTAAAATGAGAGTCGGTGTTTTGAAGTTTTATCTGACTCAAAAAAAGGTTATCAGTTATTACGTAATTACTCGACCATAAGCTAACTGATTTTAATGGTCCTTTTTTAAAGGGATATTTATGATTCCGAGGTAATCATACATTAAGTTTATCATAATCCGACTAGTGCTTTTCGAGTTACACCTATTTAAACGTAAATTTTCAAGACGACGACTAGCTTTTTTCAATCACTACCTGTTCCGGCAAACTTCGTGTCGCCCGTTCAGTTTGTATGGGAAAAATTAAAATGTCGTTTTTCCCAGTTTCCTCGCTATTGTAAGGGATAAAATGTATCCCATGTCCTTTCCCGGTTCTAAGCTACCTTTCTCTTTCTCTTTTATAAAAGACGATTCATCTTTTATATTTTTTTTGTTTTTGTTGTTTTTAAGCTGTATTCTGATATTCGGGTTGAAGACAAATCCAAGAAATCAAAAAACCATGAAAACTGGTCCAGCTGATCTCGAGTGACAAGTGTTGTAACATACCCGATTTTATTTTATATTTATAACTAGCAGTTTCACGTAGCTTCGCCTGCGTAACTTAGCTTTTGCTGCACCAATTTTGATGAAATAAAGCCTTTGTCACTTAGGAATAAATATTCTAAGGGTGATTTTTTGAATCAGTCAAGTGGTTTTGGAGCCTATTCATTTCAAACAAACAAACAAAAATCAAATCTTTCCTCTTTATAATATTAGTATACATATCATATCAAACAAACAAACAAACAAAAAACAATCAAACATTTATTCTATATAATATGAGTATAGATTATCAAATCACGGACGTGCACTTGGTAATGAAATAACTGGAGAAGGCTTTTTGCAGGTTTTTTTTACCTTAAATTACTAGGTATTATATTAATAAAGATCCTAACTCTTAAATAATGTATTGAATGGGGTGGTTTTCTGCAACGGCGGATGCCGTTCGGTTAAGCTGAATTTCAAGCGGCTTTAGAATTAGGACAGCGTTTGAAATTGGGTCACTTAAATATAATAAAGTTTAAGAAAAGTATTCTCGTTCGAGTATTTCTTTATTTTAATACATGCATCTGGTATTTTGTTTTCATAGTCTAGTAATTTTAAAGCTCTAAATTTTTATGATTGTTTTATTGAAATAAAATTTATTAGAAGAGTCTCCGAAAGCGGCGTGTTTGTACGAAAAGGGTAATAAATGTGGAGGACGTCAGGCAGATCTATAAGGACTGCGTGAAATTTCAAATCGATAATTTATGCTAAAGTAAGGGACTTGGCGTGAAGATATATGTCGGTGCAAGTTTATAGACAAACGAACAAGAAAATTTGCAATTCGTTTGAATTGTTTGCTTGTTCGCTGACCTCTTAATTAAAAAAAACCGCGATATAGTGATGAATTTATCGTCGTTCATTTAGCATGTTCAAATTTCGTTCAAAAAACACATTTAACTATTTTTCCCCAATTCGCAGCAAATCTTCTGCTCTGGTATGCTCTAAAGTGTGATTTTAGAAAACATGTTAATATCTATAAAACTAACTCAGTAGCGTATGAGACATCTATCTCTAATTATGCAATTATCTGGCCATAATTTCAAAAACGGTCAACAAGCTAGATTAATGTATAGGCTGTTTTAGTCGGAGCGACACTATTTAAGAAATACAAATAATTTGAATGTGGAAATACAAAAAATTCAACTCCAGTTGATAAATATATTGAGACTGAACATTAAGACCTAAACTTGTAAAATATTTTAATGTTTTAACAAATCTGGTCATACATGGAGTATTGTTCTTAATTTGGACTGCCCCCTTCAGTACCCGAAGAAAGTGTTCGTGTTAAAATGCGAAAGGGCATGCTCCGCTGGTTTGGTCATGTGGAAAGAATGACAGATGAAAGAATGACAAAGCACTATATACAATGCGAGTGTGAATGGATGAAGGTACCCGGGGAGACAAAGGCTGACATTTCACGATCAGATCAATCAGATATTATCCGAGGTTGGTGTCAAGAGTCTCCGAAACCGGCGTGTTTGTATGAAAAGGGTAATGAATGTGAAGGAAGCAAGACAGGTTTGTCAGGATCGTGAGGTCGTGCACTCGATACTCTCTGCCTACCCCGTAAGGGACTTGGTGTGAAGATATGTGTGTGTGCCCCTCAGTACCAAACCCTCGAACCTAACGTAGAGTGGTACGCCTCGTTCACAACCTTATTCTTACTGTACCAGTGCGTGTTCTGTACCTTGTACGTCGGGTAGTTTTACGACGAACTATTCAATAGTTCCACAATTTACATTCCAATTTTTTTATGATATTGGAAAGCAAACAAGCAGACGGATTTCCGGGTGGTAAGAAATTCACGCTGCCTAGAGACACCACAGGTGGTAATAGTGCGTTGCCAACCTGCGGGGGGGATGTTAGGCCTCGAGCAAAAGTAAGTTTAACGGCTACTTTACCCTCCAAATTGGAACACGTCATGAAGTTGTGACGACAGGAATAGGTAAGGCGGTGGTATCAATCCGGGTGAGTCGCTGCGATACTCTACCACCTAGTCACATTGAAATTTAATAATTTTGGATGGAAAATTAAAAATAATGGTAGCTTTTAAAGGGTAAATAATAAAACCTTTTGATAAGCTATCTCCATAAAAATACTTTAGATTAGTAGGAGGATAAAAAATCGATTTCCTTGTTACTATTCCTTTACTGTTTTGATTAAAGAAATAGAAACAAGTGTTTCATCACTACATAGAATAAATCAAAGTTGAAACAATTTATTCACAAACACTTGAATTTGAATTGAACATTTGAAACAATTAATTCACAAACACAATTTTGGAAAGTACAAAATTTCCACAATTAATTTTTATTTTTTATTTTTATAGTTTAGCCAACAAGTTTCGATATACAAGCATCGTCAGGGCTATATAACAACTCATTAGAACTTGTTACATAGCCCTGATGATGCTTGTATAGCGAAACTTGTTGGCCAAACTATAAAAATAAAAAATAAAAATATGTTTTGGAAAGTACAAGTGTTTGTGAATAAATTGTTTCAAGAATGGAATTCCACCAAGCACCGACGATAAGAAGTATTTTTTTAATACATATATATATATTTTTTTTTTTAATGTTATAGGAAGGTAAACAAGCAATCCCGCCGCCTAGAGACACCAAAGGTGGTAATGATGCGTTGCCAACCTGAGGTCAGGATGTTAGGCCTCGAGCAAAAGTAAGTTTACCGGCTACCTTACCCTCCGGACCGGAACACGTCATGACGTTATGGCGGCAGGAATTGGTAAGGCGATGGTACCAATCCGGGCGAGTCGCTGCCAAACTCTACCACCTAGTCGGATGACACGGTGTTAGTGATGGTAATCCTATGTTCGCCTTTTACGAGCTGCCTGGCAAGGAAGGCAGATGGTATATTCTACAAAGGAGCACGGACCAACACGGGGCTACACTATAAATCGAAGTCTCTTCCTCTCTGCCTTTGTATGCTTAAATTTTGAAGCGGTTTTTTTATAGATAAAGTGATTAAAGAGAAAGGTTTATATATATGCTGCTATTATCGAATAAATCGGTCCTCAAATAATTAAAAGTAACTAATTTACCTACTAAAGTGAAACTCGATTTCGACACCGGCACCATACAACCCAAATTGTTTTACATTACACAAACAATAATTTATTATTAATCAAAGCAAAACACACACATTGAAGTTATTATACGGGCCCAATTATTAGATTCCAAACTTGCGGAATAAATTTTGCCAATAGAAAGTGAGTCTAAAGAGTAAAAGCACAAGGTTGAAATTTGACTGGCTTTTGATAAACTTATAAACTACTGCTACGTTAAAATTAGGTCGCGCTACGCAAATCAGGACTCATTGCTACACTAATTATTATGCAGAGCGCTAGTGTGCTACCTTCGTTAAGATACTGCTTTTATTAACGTATACCCACCTCCTTACGGTAAACTACTTAACCGACTTCAAATAATTGCAGTAAGATCACAAAAACTCATTGCTACACTAATTATTATGCAGAGCGGTAGTGTCCTTTAACGTTATCTTCGTTAACATACTGCTTTTATTAACGTGTACACACCTCCTTAAGCTTTGCTACTTAACCGACTTCAAATAAGCGTATTGCAAAAATCTGACTTCAAATATTTCATAAAACGATTGTATAATTATTTTAAGAAAAATTGCAAATGATTTTGAATTAGATCCACATAAATTTTAGCAATCACCGGATCATAATGAAATGTCCTATCTTTCTAAAAAACTGTCGTTGGCTATAGGCCGAGTAATCACTTAACAAACATATAGTCGAATTGAGAAACTCCTCCTTTTTAGTAATCGGGTCAAAAAGAGAGGAGGTTATCGAATCTTATATTTATTTTTTCATGTATGTTAATCGATTTCTTCGTCATGTCTGAACTAATTTTAAAGATTCTTTTTTGTTTGAAAGTGCGTGCTTCCGACTTAATAGTGGGACCACCTGTCCTATTCCTACTAAGACGTATAGGTCTGAATCAAAAAAAATACTACGTTTTAGATGTCATAATAGTAAAATAGAATTCGGGTCTTTATAGTTTTACTAAAGTAAAATTATTTCGAATCGTAAACTAATATTTTACAACGTGGAAGAGTGTTTTGCAGCAGTAAAAAATATTGCCACTACTCTACCTATTTCTGCCTGCATGACTTCAATGCTTTATACTGAAAGGTAGGGTAATTGGTTAGAGGCAAATGGAGGTAGATCTCTACCCGGACGAGCTGTTCGTATCGATACATATTGTAACCTATGCTTGCCTCTTACGAGCTGCTTGGTAGGCAGTTGGACTATTCTACATAGATTGTGCAATCTTATTATGCTAATCCGGCTACCCTGTCCTCCGGACCATTACGAAAACAATGTCATCATGGCGCCAAGTATACCTAAAACGGTGGATCCCTATCCTTCCTGTTGGGTACCTAAACTGGCCTCTTACGAGCTGCCTGGCACTAAGGCATGTGGCATTCGAATCAATACAAAAATTTGATATTTGTATAAACTCTGCATGATGATGTATTTCTGTTTGTTTAACTTTTCATACCGATCAATCAATTATTATTCAATTATTGTTTTTGCTCAACTTAAGAGTAATTGACGGTTTATGTATTTTGCTAAATATTTATTTGTTACTAGTTGATTCGACGAACGTTGTCCTGATATTTGTGTAAAAAGTAACCATCTTACTACAAAAAAACGGGTTTTACTCCGGGAGTGCCGGCAGAAGTGAAAATTTGAATATTAACGTTTTGCATTTTTGATATTTTGGAATGGTTAGGGAATAATTTTGCACGAATTCTTTTAATTATCAGTATGAAAGTACTATCATTTATGTAGTAGAATACAATATTCATTTATTGCACTATCGTACACAAACATGACAACACGAATATGCCCTGCGCCGTCTTACGAATTTTCGATCAGGTCACGTTGACGCGAGTTTA
>NJDD01002549.1:51363-77005 GCA_002245505.1 Calephelis nemesis
GCGAGGAAGGTTGAAAAGTAAAGAAAAAATAAAGAAACTGCAAAATATCTAGGATTTTTCCTTTTTTGGTTGTGGTTTTCCACATTTTGATTTTTCCCATACTAACAGTACGGATGGAACGAAGTTCGCCGGAATAGCTAGTTTATGATAATAATAGAAATATAGGCAGTATTAATCGTTCTGCATTGAAACCAAAATGTCTGCGTACGTATATGAGATAGTGAAACTGATTAATGCATAATATCTTAAAGTGTACTTTTTCATAATCAATATTTGTATGGCACAAGGTTGGGAGTTCTTTTGTAATGTAATTTTCAAGACCAATGACTTACTTCTACAAATAAATAAATTGAAATCGAGTGCTTCTTGCCGTAGTACTACAATGATTACTACAATAAGTGACTGAGTCATGTGTGAACTAAGACGAGTAGTGCGAAACGGTTGTAAGGACCAATACACATAAGCGCGTTGCGGCGACGCGCCGCTAAAATCGTTGGTTTGCCTTGCGGCGTTGCAGCGTCATAGACGTCTCTGTACTATAGACCATGGTGAAAAACTTATTGCTTATTTGTTTTTAAAAATATATTACTCAGTTTAAAATAAATAGTGCGCGCCGCTACAATCGGCAGTGACGCTACTGCCCTTTCTAGCGACGCGGCGCCGCAACGTGGTTTTGTTTGTCAGCCCTAAGAAATGCCTATAGAAAGGGCCTTGTGTTATAATTTCTAAAAAAAGTTAAGCTATATCCCTTTTTACAAAAAGGGTACTTTCGATTTCAATTTTCAAACAAATATTTTGTGCGTTTTGCCTTCTTATATATACTTGTTATGAAGACTGAGAAATGGGTCGCAGATATACAATGCGAATGTATGTTGGTACCCGGAGAGACCTAAGTTTGCATTCCACCATCAAATTGCTCAGGGCGGCCAAGGCTAGTATCAAGAGTCTCCGAACCGTGTTAGTATCCACATTCATTGGAGGAAGCCAGAAAAGTCTGTAAGGATCATGAGATTTAGCGCTTAATACTCTCTGCCGAACCCGTTAGGGACTTGGCGTGAACATATATATGTCTTAGTCAAATGAAAAAGTCCTAAAAAATTAATAAAGAATTTGAAAACCTACTTTGATTTTATGCCAATTTCTCCAATGTTCTACTTTTTTAAGACACAAACACAAAACACAAAATGCGAACAAATCCATAACACCGCAACCAACAGGCCTTCTAATGAAAAGAGATAACCGTAGCCTATAATACCATGCTCTAGATGGGTCGCTGTCATGCGGTGTATATGTGTACCGGAAACTCTATCCTCTCTAACCGGAAAATGACAATGGTATTGATTCTGCTGTTCACAAACTAAACTTATTTTAGACGCATGCTATCTTTTTCATATGAAACAAAAACAAAAGAGATGGAAGAGTTTAGACGTGTCAGATTAGTCCGAACTTGTCTAAACGTGATGTTTTTAAATAACGTTTTCCGTGTGATAGATTAAACGTCTGTAGAAATGACGTATACGATCTAATTTGACAGCACTAAAAGTGTTTTGTCTCTTTCTGTTACTGTCGTTTGAAAGAAGACAGCGATAACCTAAAATTAGTTTAGTGATTGCGCAACAAAATTACCCCCATTTTCATATGTCAGGAATAGCAAAAGAAAACTGAATCAGTTTCACAATACTCTATCACTAGTGTTCTTGCTTGTAAGGTCCCATTTTACCTATGCTCACCTTTCACAAGCGGCCAGTACGATTACATATGGCCTTTTCTACATAAGGGATCCGGTCCATAGAAACAGATCCATATTATGTTCCAATAGTGTGTGTGTGTGTGTGTTTGTTTGTTTGTGTGTGTGTGTGTGTGTGTGTGTGTGTGTATGTGTNNNCTGCATACGTTTTAATGCAGCGGACACACTCACACAAATATACAAACATAAACACACACACACACACAAACCACGCCAAGCTCCTTTTGTTTTCCATCGGGTGTTAAAATAATCTGTTAATAAAGAATAGAGACTAGGGTTGGTGATAGGCTTGCCACCTATCACATTGTGGGACTTAGTGTCTTCGGCTAATCACGGGTACCTTGGTTGTGCCTTTGCCTATCTCTTCGGGGATATGGGCTTGAAGATACTTTTTAGAGGCGACTAGTCACTCAATGTAGGGGCTTCTGTACCTCTGTATATCACATCAAGAATACTTTAGTAAAGTGATTTTTTAAAACGTGCGTTAAATATTATCTAAAGTATTTATAGGCTAAGCGAAAGTCTTTTTTGTCATGCGATTGCGTGTGCGTAACTCAGGCTTATTGAAATAAGTGGTTCCTTAACAACTTGTACATAAAAAACAAAATCATTGATATTTTTTGTTTTAGATTGTAAGTGCTTTTTAACGATATTGTTTATACTTAATGTACAGTAGCAAAATGGTTTTGTTAATGGAATATTATAGTCATTAAGAGATTTACAGACAAGTTTCTCAGAATTATGAGGTTTGACACTCGAGAATCTCTGCCTACGGTACGGGACTTGGCGTGAAGATATGTATGTATATAAGAAATTTACATGCTCAAGACTGTATAAAATATAATAAATAAACAGACAATACCTACTAGCCAAAATGCCCTTGACCTGTCAATGCCTTGCTACTAGCCTGGACCAGCAAATTGAATTTAAACCCAAAAAAGCAAATTATATGCTTGTGCAGTGTTGCCAACCCCAGTGAATAGAAAAGCTCTAGATCAATCTTAAAAAAAGTAGAAAACAGTAAAATTACATTTTCAAAACATTAAATCTGCTACATATCTCAAAAACCTTTCATTTGGGACATAGAATTAGTTATATAGATGTATAAGTTAATGAAACTACTGCAGCACTCTCAGTAGTACTTCTTTAATTAACACATTTCTTTTAAAAAGCAAATTTTGAAAAAATCAACATAATTGATTAAAAATAGGTTATCAAAATTACAAACATTGTTCATTGTTGTGTATTACGCCATCCTAAACATTTTCTGTCTCATTGTTTAAAATCGTACATCCTTTTATTAAAATTTTTCATATGATTTTCAGTAGCATCAAATGCGTAAAATTCGTCTATTTCAGATTTGGTATGTAAAATGCCTTTGATTTGTATTAATAACAACACTGGCATAAAAAAACAGTAGAAAATCGTACTAAAACAGAAAACAGTGTTGTCACGTCAAAAACAGTAAATCTACTGTTAAAACAGTAGGATTGGTAACTCTGTGCTTGTGTTATGGATGTTGTTAGTCACCCATATTAATACATAGAAATTCTTAAATAGATACCATAATAAATTTAATAAACACCCAGGTCTGGAAATGCAGATATCTAAAATTTTCATAATAAACAAAAATAAAAATAAATAAATAAATATCCCTGGACAACTTACACAAATTGAATCTAACCCCAAAGTAAGCAAATTATTTGCTTGTGTTATGGGTGTTAGTCAACGATACTATTACATAGAAATAACCTGAATAAATGTAATAAACACCCAGACCCGGAAATGTCTGCATTTCCTAACTAACTAAATAAACCTAAATGTTCGTCACACAAATATCTGCCCCCGTCGGGAATTGAACCTGAGTCTCGCAGTTTATCGATATAGTTAGGCGTGTACTCTAGCCACTCGACCAACGAGGCGGTCATATACGAGTAAACCAAAATGTGAAAGTAGCCAAGTTCAGTATCAGAAATTTGCAACTTTGTCGACTTCATCAACATTTGATATGGATTGACAGATGGATGCCAAAGTCTATAAAAATCCTAACATCTAAGTTACAAGAACTGTATAGCAACTTAATCGTGTACAGATCCACCGCACTTATTCCTGCCACCATAATGACTCTGCCATGTTTCGGACCGGACCGGGTAGCCGGTAGACTTGTACAATTTGCCTAACATCTCAGCAACAAGACAGCAACGCGTCTATTACCTACACTGATGACGTAAGCTACAGTTTTCTGTTAAAATTAGGAAACTTATGTAGATTCTATACTTCTTATCGTCGATGATGCTTGTATAGCGAAACCGGTTGGCTAAATACGAAAAATAAAAAATAATAAAATATATTGTGGAAAGTACAAGTGTTTTTAATTAAATTACATTAAGAAACTTATGTACTTGTCCGCTGACCTATCAAGTAAAAAAATGAATTATAAAAAAGTATCTTCACGCCCATATCCCCGAAGAAGTAGGCAGAGGCATAAACATGGCATCCACGACTAACCGAAGACTAAGTCCCACACTGTGATAGGTGGCAAGTCTATCGCCAACCGGCCACACATCCAATCCCGAGCAAATATTTTTTTATTAGAAAATTAGAAAGACCCAATTTTCAATTTGTTGCCCGACCCGGGATTCGAACCCGGGACCTCATGCAATTAAGTCCAACAACTGAACCGCTAGACTACAGAGGTGAATTATAAAACAATTTTGACGCTGACTGTACCGACAAACAAGTTGCGGACAAAGTGCAGTTGTTCTTAATCAAAAGTTTCTTCCTTATCAAGTTTCGAACTTTTACGTAACAGTATGACAACAGTAAAACAGTTGAACGTTTAATAATGTTGCAACAATAATAAAACTGCTGCCCGCTGCAATCATTACTTAGATCTCAAGTAAAGTAATGAAGAAAATTTTATCGGAACCGGAGTCGGAGTCAGAGGCAGTGTCAAAAGGGGGAAGACAAGTACCTACAGTACTACTATTTAAATTATGCGCTTCGTTTTACTCTTTTTACACTTTATACATTTATTTTTAAATTGGCTGATCTAATCTAAATTTTAATTTTAATTTTTAATTTTAAGTGTTATAGCAACTCTATATAGATATCTTTAAAATACATTTGGATTTCCAAAGCGTATAATTTAAACAGTACTTTTGTAGTAAAAGGGATGTCCCAACCACAGTCACAAATAATAGGACGGGGAAAAAGTATTTTCGTATTGTTCATACAAAGAAAAATATTTCAGGTATATTGGCTAAGCCTCTCCCCGTGTTGTTCCGGGCTCCTTTGTAGAATAGTCCATCTGCCTTCCTTGCCAGGCAGCTCGTAAAAGGCGAGCATGTCACCACCTACCGTCATACCACCTAGTCAGATGTCACTAACACCGTGACATCTGACTAGGTGGTAGAGTTTAGCAGCGACTCGCCCGGATTGGTATCATCGCCTTACCTATTCCTGCCGCCATAACGTCATGGCGTGTTCCGGTTCGGAGGGTAAGGTAGCCGGTAAACTAACTTTTGCTCGAGGCCTAACATCCCGGCCTTTGGTTGGCAGCGCACCATTACCACCTTTGGTGTCTCTAGGCGGCGTAAATTTCTGAACATCAGGAAATCCGTCTGCTTGTTTGGCTTCCAATATCATAAAAAAATAATATGCATGAGCCGTTTTGATAGATGACTTGTTGCCATTTGTAGGTAGTGCCATGATTCCATTCCCGTAGAAATTTTTATGTTTTTTGATTAGAAAAATCTGACAGGTAGTTTCTTTTAATTCCTCAATTTTGTCGTTGTTAAGTATTAAATTTAGCTTATCGCGATCATTTTTATAATTAAAAAAATGTATAATTTTTGTTTTAGCGAGATTTAGAGATAAATTATTTGAATTAGTCCATAAAGTTATATCATTAATCGAATCTATTAACAATTTTTTATACTCTCTGTTGTTTTTATCTTTGTCTGGTACAATTACAGATATGTCATCAGCAAATAGAAAACACTGGTGATCGGTAGTGCCTATTATGTCGTTTATATATAACAAAAATAAGAGTGGCCCTAATATGGTACCTTGTGGCACTCCTGTCTCTTTTATTATGTACTTAGACTGGTAATTCTTTCTTACTCTGTTATTGTCCATTTTTGTAATTTCTACACACTGATATCTGTTTTCAAGATAGCTTTTCAATCAATCTAATGCTATTCCTCGAATGCCGTATTTTTCACATTTTTTTAACAGTTTTTGGTGATTTACGTGGTCAAACGCTTTGTTCATGTCAAAAAAGATAGCTGAAACGCGTTGCTTTTTGTCAATGTGATTTGCTAAATTATTAATTAGATTATAAACCGCTAAAATAGTTGACTTATTCTATTGAAACCCATATTGTACTCATACATGATTTGAAACCCATACAAGATTACTAAGCCTGCTAAAAACACACAACCCTGCTTGACGCTAATATTAACATCTACCAAGGTGATATGATGGCGTCCACTCGCACAGATTCTTTACGATCTAAGTACATAGACTCCACAGCACCCAGCTGGGATCCGTCTATCCAATAATCTTCTAAAATATCCCAAAGTTCGACCATATCAAATGCTTTTTCAAGATCCACAAAACCACAGAAAACATTGTGACCCAAAGTCAATGCTTTTCTACGATGTTGCGGAGCGAAAACACCTGATCCGTATATCCTCATCCAAACCCGAAACTACCTCGAGCCTTCCACAATATTCCATCGTACATCCCTTGCATCCTTCTTTTAGCTACTCGTATTTTCATAGTGGTTTTTGAATTACACTTAAAAATGCATAAATTTTCATGTATCTTGACATCATGGTCGATGATAAAATTTACTACCTTTTAAAAATAGATTTTAGCAGTTTTGCAGCGCTTAAATAACAACAGAATCTATACTTATTATCGTCGGCACCGGGTGAAAAACCATTGTATACAATTTTTTGTAATAATACAAGTACAAGTGATTACTACAAAAAACAATGTATACAATGGAATTCCACGAAGGGCCGACGATAACAAGAAGAGATTATATTAAAAAAGCAAATACGGCTTATTTAATCGTCTTATCCAAAAAACTAAAGATAAAACTAATGAAAGTAAACGAACATTTATGGTTTAATACCACTTGTAAAAGACCCAATATAGTGCCTAAATATATTAGCAACAATTTAAAACTAGTGTATAGTGGATAAGCACAAGTGATTACTACAAAAAGACAGTGTATAAATAACAATATATTAAAGACCGTTATGTTACCCTCATTTGAAAATACGCTTCAGGATTTGCAAATGAGGTAAACATGAGGGTCCATAATAAGCTTCCTGGTGTTACAATTACGGCTTTCTGTAATTGACACTCTTATTGTTTTTACGACCAACTTTATGGACTGTAGAGGAATCAACAGTTCTAATGCGTCCCCAAGTAAGTAATAAATTTGCCGCAGAGTTTTTACGATTCGTTACGTGGAATTTAAGATCCATTAATTAATATGGTTTTAACACTTTGACAATATTGATATAAGTTTTGGGACTCAAATTTTAAATAGTATTTACCGCTTTGTTTGTAAACGTTGTATGTCCTATATCTCTGAAGAGGTCGCTAGAAGTACAACCTGGACACCAAAAACAAGCCGAAGTACCTTAATCTAATCTTAATTCTGTGCTTATCCAAACGATATTGTATGGAAGCGAGAGTTGGGTAAGTCAGAAAAAGCATGAAAGTAGAATAAACGCGGTCGAAATGAGAGCGCTACGGAAAATCTGTGGTGTAACGCTTGCTGACCGCATTTGTTATAGTAAGATCCGAGAAAGAGTGGGATTGAAAGAAACTGTTGGTGTTAAAATGCAAAAAGGGATGCTCCGCTGGTTCGGTCATGTGGAAAGAATGACAGATGAAAGATTGACAAAGCAGATATACAATGCGAATGTGGATGGATGTAGGTACCCGGGGAGACCAATGTTGACATTCCACAATCAGATCAATCGGATATTATCCGATGGTGGTGTCAAGAATCTCCGAAACGGGCGTGGTTGTATGAAAAAGGTAATTAACGTGAAGGAAGCCAGACAGGTTTGTGAGGATCGTGAGGTTCGATAATCTCTGCTTACCCCGTATGGACTTGGCGTGAAAATATGTATATAGGTCCTTAATACAATAATGAGTCGATATATAGGTACGGTGTAAATAGGTTTAGATTACGGTATGTACGTTAATTAAATTAATCAGAAAATTTTTGAATAATATCAATGATAAACATATTTATAAACTTATTATTAGAATAATTGCATTGTAAATAAATCATCATTCACTTTGAGATAAGGACAAGTTTCAAAATGTTTTTCAGTGTTCATTCTGGAATTATCTTAGGGGACACCTATACAAACTAGCTGAAAACGAGATATTTTTGCTCGTGACAGGACGTCTGGTCACGTTATGTGTAGTATCACAGAGTAGATTAAGCGGTCATCCCGGGTATATCTTAGGGAACACCAATACAGACTAGCTGAAAACGAGATGGTTTCGCTCGTAACAGGACGTCTTGTCACGTTATGACCTTGACCACGTATCACAAATTCGATTAAGCTCAAGAAAAATTACAAAAAAAAATAAAGATTCTTCTAAAGAAATGATTTGTAAAAACAAAAAAAAATGTAACTATGTATATATACATCAAAGCATAACATTTAAGATCATTAGAAACAGGTTGAAAAATGTAATAAGTAAAACAGTGCCATTGCATTTTATTCCTTACGTAACTGTATTCAATACTTTATTGATCATATGTTTTTTTTATTTTCAGCTGATCGGCTTTCTTATCATTTTCCGTGTTTATTCGCTCCTACTTAACTAAAATTAGGCGTTATCCTAATAATAACCAAATTATACGTTTCCTTTTTTGTTTAAAACAGTTTATCCCAAAAAAAGTACATGAATGAAGGCTTTCGTAAAATTTACATAACCCAATTAAAAAGCGCATGGACATCGTCCAGCTTTTTAAGAGCTTTACAGCGCTTTCCGAGATCGGGCGTGCTGTAAGTTACGATGTTAACTATGTTCTCTCTCCTTTATGCATTCTAAAGAGTATTTACTACCCTACATTGCGTCTACTCTTTACTTATTTAAAGAATCTACCAGCGAGCGTCACTTCTAGTTCAATATTTTCTCATAACTTCCTACAGTGACCTGAATACCACTTTTACATGGTAGTAAGAAGATGAATAAGGTCTTGTTTAGTAAGTAGAAGAAGATACCCGCAATTTTCTGATTAATTGGAATTAAATAAATGCTTTGTCTCATATTTTTTTTATTTTTAATAATTCAGTGTTGGTCCGGGTTCTCTGTGTAAAGTAATTCATCTGCCTCATTATTTATTATTAATTAATTTTTTTTTTAAATAGATATAGAGGACAGATAGGGGAGAATAAGTAGGAATGCTTAAATTTTGTAACAACTTTTTAACACACGTATTCCGCCAATAATTATTTTTCATTTTATTTGATTTCCCTGCAAGGTAACTCGAAAGAAACGAGAATATATTATATATGTCATTACCAATAAGACCACTGGTAGGAAAATTCTGTGCTGCTATCGCACGGGTTAGGATTCACTGCCTTGTCTATTCTAACCACCATAATAAGTCTGTTGTGTTCTTCTCTAGAGTGTGGGTTAGCCAGTAAACTTGCATTTCTAGGTGTAGGTCCCAGCTACAGAACATTAAAGTACCAATAACATCTTTGGTGTCTATAGGTCAAAGCTATCTCGAGCCATCACGATAACCGTGTGCTTATTATCGCATTACATAAATAAACAGATGTTGCCGTTTTTATTTTAACTTTCCCACGTGTGCAGAGTTTCTTTTTCCAACTTTCTATTTAACATTTCGCTGGTAATTAAACAATTACCAGCGAAATGTTAAATAGAAATCTTAATCGCCTTTTGTTTTACCCAGGGAGACCTGTGTCTGATCAAATCGCTCAGCTGTTATCCAAGGGTACAACCGAGATAGAATATCTAAAACCGGCGTGTTTGCAATTAAAATAATAACATTAGATAACGCTAGATAGCAGAAGATCTTAACGTTTCGCACCCTACCTCCTTACTACACTAGAAATTTGGCGTAAAGATATGTCATTGTACCTAATTTTAAAAAGACATTAATTTTAATAAGGATCTAAATTAAATTGCAGCTAATTGCGCAAAAAACAGATTAAATGGAAATGATTTAGAAGGAAATGGGCCTTTTAATAGACATTTCGATAATAAACAAGATTTCTTAAATAAATCCAATGTATATCCTTTTTTTCCGACCCAAAACGGAATTGTGGATAAATAACTTAAATATATAAAAGTGGCCTGAAGGTTAGTCTTTAAAATATTTCATAGATAGCTTACGATTTTTGGTAAACATTTTACCAATAACAGAAACACTAGTAGTATTTAAATTATGCGCTTCGGCTATATTCGTCAAGCTTCGGAAATCCGAATGTATTTTAGAGATATCTGTATAAAGTTGTTATTACACATAATTAACCACTTCGCTTAAATTTAGATTAGGTCAGACAATTTAAGAATTAAAGTAAAAAGTGTAAAACTGAAGTGCATAATTTAAATAGTAGTCCTGTATGTGACACAGCATCATTTAATTAGATTTCACGGTGCTCGGCTTAGTAACTTGTCTTAGTTCATGTACTTAATATATGACATTATGAATGTTCTAGATTATTTCATGGTATTTCCCACCACCCTTTGTTTCCTATAGCCATTACATTTTTCATATAAGAGGACATCGTTCTGACATACTACTAATATAAACCCTTAAGATTTCAGTCTCTGGTTACCGTAAACATACGTTTGATATATTTACGTCCACACTCAGTGAAGTCAATTAAAATTTATTCAGTCATTGACTCAAATGTGTGTCAGAAAATGCCGACTTAATAACTGATACTGACATTTCTGAGTATAGCCGACAGTAACTTATATTTTAAGAATATGAAACATTGCATTTTTTATTATTATTATGAATTTACAATGATTTATACACTATTCTACAACTAAACAATAAATGCCATAGCCTTTTTAGGATATCATAAGCTATGGTACTATTTTTGATACCTACTACAAAGAATTTCTTGGTCTTAGAAGTCAACTAAATTAGTTAAAATAGTTCAAACTAAATTTCGTATCGTCTACGCTACGTCGTAGAGCGCTACGAATGTCATTTTCTACGAACGTAGCACATGAAAAACCGTATTGCAATTTGCAATACAGTGTAAACCGTAGAGTATTATTTACTTACCATTACGTTGTTTCTTTTAA
Organism: Calephelis nemesis; assembly: GCA_002245505.1. Taxonomy (NCBI): domain Eukaryota; kingdom Metazoa; phylum Arthropoda; class Insecta; order Lepidoptera; family Riodinidae; genus Calephelis; species Calephelis nemesis. The sequence continues at coordinate 62,453 of NJDD01002549.1, forward strand.
GCTCAGCTTCTATTTTTCTACATTATCCGGAAACAAGTTTCAGGTTATTACAGCAATCTATTTATGATATACACTATCCAGTGCCGCTTAGTTGTAATAAAGTTAATTCCATACGAAACCATCGGTATTCGTAATTTTTTTCAAGTGTTCCGTTACCCAGCTTAAAAAATGTTCATTGTAAAACAGTATATAATCTACAATTAATATAATATATGTCTACGTTTCGTTCTAGCCTTTTCCATTTTTTGTATATCGCCGTTCCTTATGGTACAAATTTTATTTTAGATGTATTTGTACTTGTAATAAATTAATGTTACTAAACAAATTTGATGACTCAAACAAACTTACGAAGTAAGCATATAATAGTAATATTTTTTTTTTTATTTCACGGAAACCGAAAAGAGGCACCTGTAACGCGACTTTACAATAAATCTACCACCGGATCGGAATGCGGCCTCACACTGAGAAGATCCGGCAAGAAACTCAGCGGGCTTGTCTTTTTTTAAATATGTTTACAATAATCGCCTCTGTGGTCGACCGGTCCGCGTGTTGGACTTGACTGCATGAGGTCGCGGGTTCGAATCCCGGGTCGGCCAACAAAAAGAAAATTGGATTTTTCCAATTTTCTAATAAAAACAAAAAATGTTGGTCGGGATTGAAAACGTGCCCGGTTGGCGATAGGCTTGCCACCTATCACATTATGGGACTTAGTATCTTCGGCTAGTCGTGGGTGCCCTGGTTGTGCCTCTGCCTACCTCTTCGGGGATATGGGCGTGAAGATACTTTTTTTACAATAAATAAAGTAATGATACATGACATTTGTAAGAGATTGGCATGAGGAGCAATTAATCCCAATCCCCAAGCCTTTCCCAATAATATTTTTGAAGCATGAGTATGAGTATTACATCTCTCAACAATATTGTTAATTTAATAAACAAGAACAATAAATCAAACGTGAACATTACTGATTTTTTTAAATAATATTGGAAGGCAAACAAGCAGACGGATTTCCTGATGGTAAGAAATTCACGCCGCCTAGAGACACCAAAGTAGGTAATGGTGCATTGCCAACCTAAGGCCGGGATGTTAGGCCTAGAGCAAAAGTAAGTTTATCGGCTACCTTACCCGCCGAACCGGAACACGTCAACGGCAAGCACTGACGTTATGGCGGCAGGAATAGGTAAGGCAGTGGTACCAATCCGGGCGAGTTGCTGCAAAACTCTCCCACCTAGTAGAATGTCACGGTGTTAGTGACGGTAAGCCTATGCTCGCGTTTTACGAGCTGCCCAGCAGGAAGGCAGATGGTCTATTCTAGTCTGCCCCTCGACCAAATAGACGATCAAACATTTTAATCAAATACGTCTACGAGAAAGTTTATTACAATCCCATTCAAACTTCGTTTCAATATCAAGAAAAATGTGATCGATGTAATTTTCGTACTTTTAAATATTTGGTCACGCAACACAAATCTAATTTTCCCCGTTTTGGTCCGGGCTCCTTCGCAGAATAGACCATCTGCCTTCCTGTCAGGCAGCCTGTAAAAGGCAAAGGCTTAACATCACTAACACCGTGACATCCTATTAGGTGTTAGAGTTTTGCAGCGACTCGCCACGGATTGGTACCTATTCCTGCCGCCATAACGTCCAGCGCTTGCCATTGACGTTGACATTGGACAAGGTAGCCGGTAAACTTACTTTTGCTAAAGGCCTTAGATCCCGGCCTCAGGTTAGCAACGCACCATTACCACCTTTGGTGTATCTAGGCGGCGTCAATTTCTTACCATCAAGAAATTAGTCTGCTTGTTTGCCTTACATTATTATAAAAAAATTTAGATAAACGTAAAGAGAAATTCGATAGTAATTCTCTTCCAGTTTTATTTAACGCCTATTCCATTAATATATTTTTCTGTATAAGCAATGGTTTCCTTACAAAATCTAGTGACAACTTCTTGTATCCAAGATGACGAGACGGGTGCGTGACGTCACGTGAGCGCCTCTCTGCGGCTGCGGATATCGATCGAATGAACTCGTTACGTCTTGCTTACACTTATAAGTTCAATTCATTCTTTCTCTTTCACTCTTACTGAAAACTGGTTTGAAAGCTGCGTTCTAAAACTATTTATTTTAACATTGTTTCACAAGATAGCTAACACGTGCTAAAAGCAAATTGGTAATTTAAATGTGGTCTAGCGGTTCTGTTGGTGGACTTGACTGCGTAACGTCCCGGATTCGAATTCCGGGTTGGGCAACATAAAGAAAATTGGGTTTTTCCAATTTTCTAATAAAAAAATGTTGCTCGGGATTGGATATGTGCCCGGTTGGCGATAGGCTTGCCACCTATCACATTGTGGGACTTAGTATCTTCGGCTAGTCGTGGGTGCACTGGTTGTGCCTCTGCCTACCTCTTCGGGGATATGGGCGTGAAAATACTTTACTTTAAATTGTATGAACGAAAGAATAATTTGTGTGGATAGAAAAATATCCTTGATTCGTTCAATGCTTTCTGTAATTATAAGATTTGATGGCCTTTTGATAACTTTGACCCATTTCAGTTTTTTTCATGAAAACAGTTTAAATATTTTATTGTTACATTTTTATTTTAATATTATACTAGCTTCTCCGGCGAACTTCAGTCGTTCACGTTCAGTCCACTCATTTAGTTTGTATGAAAAAAAAAAATATGTTGTTTTTCCCATTTTCCCTGCAAATATCCCCGTTTTTCTCTTCATAAGAACCTTGTCTGGGTAATAACTAATACAATACAAAAAGAATTAACCAAATCGGTCCAGTCGTTTGGAAGTTATGCGCTTACCAACACATTTAGCGATTCGTTTTTAAATTATAGATTATTCTTCCTTTATGAATGAAAATAAATTAGTTTTTTTGCGAAATATTTGAGCTAAGAAGTTGTTTCAAATAATTAACCTTAATCAATTATATTCTATCACATTGTAGTAAGCAACTACTATACTTCATAATAAAACAAATGCACAGTTGCTAATTTTAATACAACTTTATAATATACTAGCCGTTACCCGCGATTTTACTCGAGTGGTAGTTAAAATATTTTCTGAACTAGAGTTCAATTAAAAACTGTGTGAACAATTTATTATTTTTTTAACACATTTATTTTGAATCAATAGCCCATTAATAAAGAGACAACACACACACACACAAACATACTTACGCACACTACTTATGTTGAATGTTAATTTTTAATGTTTAATCATAAAAAATAATGTTTTTGCTTTAGTGGTTAGGTCGAGTACTCAGTAACACCGGATACCTTCCTAGTACAGGGGTTCTCGCGAAATATTTTTAATTTAATAAATTTTATGTACATGTCAATCAATTTCTTAGTAATCTAAAAACCAATTTCATATATTGTTTTATCATTTGAAAGTGCGTACCTTCGAGGTAGTCTCATTACGAAAATAGTAGTCGAAAATACTCAAATTATGTGGGTTTAGATGATATAAAATTGAAACCGAAGTAGAATTTTTGTGGTTTTACTGCTCTTAATTTATGTTATGATTCGTGTCATTTTCTTTATATTGTGGAGTACAATTACAAAAATATCAATTGAAACTAATTGGTCAATTATCTGGAGGACCTTACCTGTTCAACTGTCATACGCCGTAACGTCAGTACTTGCATAGTCATGTTACATGGTAAAGAGCCATGTATCTTTGTTTTGTAAATGTGGCTTATTACTAAGGTAACAATGCACTAGTAACATCAATGGTGTTTGTAGGTAGCGATCATATTTTACCATCAGGAGAGATTGTTCGCTATTTTACAATGTATAAAAAAGTAAAAAGTAGTAGGTAAGCAGAGGCAGAACCAGGGCACCTACGACTAGCCGAAGACACTAAGTTCCACAGTGTGATAGGTGGCAAGCCTATCGCCAACCGGGTACATGTCCAATCCCGAGCAACATTTTTGTATTAGAAAGTTGGAAAAACTACATTTTCTTTTTGTTGTGCGACCCGGGAATCGAATCCGAGACCTCATGAAGTCAAGTCCAACACCTAGACCGACCTAGAAATTGGTTCAACTACAAAAAATACTTGTAATTTGCAATTTGTTTTAAATTATTATATTTATATTGCGGTAAAATCAGGCAAGGGGGGAAATACGAGTATATAATACATAGGGGTGTGAATTCGGGTAACAAATTATTTTTTTTATGATATTGGAAGGCAAACGGAAGGATTTCCTGATGGTAAGAAATTCCCGCCGCCTAGAGACAACAAAGGTGATGCTGGTGCGTTGCCAACCTTAGGCCGGGTTAGGCATCTAACGAAAGTAAATTTACCGGCTACCTTACTCTCTGAACCAGAATACGTCATGACGTTATGGCGGCATTAATATGTAAGGCGGTGGTACCAATCCGGGTGAGTCGCTGCGAAACTCTACCACCTAGTCAGATGTCACGGTATTCCAAAAAATATATGTTCCAACTGATGGACAAATCACACAAATTGAATCTAACCCCAAAGTAAGCAAATTATATGCATGTGTTATGGGTGTTAGTCAACGATACTATTACATATAAATACTTAAATAGATACCAGAATAAATTTAATAAACACCCAAAACCAGAAATGCAGACATCTAAATGTTCATCACACAAATGCCTGTCCCCGTCGGGAATCTAACTCGAGCCTCGCGGTTGGTCGATGTAGTTAGGCGAGTACGCTAGCCTCTCGACCAACGAGGCGGTATTAGTGACGGCAAGCCTATGCATTTTACGAGCTGCCTGGCAGGAAGGCAGATGGTCTATTCTGCAACGAAGCCCGGACCAACACGGGGAAAAAATGATATTTTATTTCATTGGGTTGTAACTTCAAATGACCCAATTCTAAACATTTGACGAATCTAAAAATCTGAGGGGAATTTTCTGTGAAATATCTCGTACCTTCAATCAGACAGAAATGAATCGTGACGAAGTATCGAGGAGAGATCGGAAATGGGGCAATTTCCCGCCAAAAAATGTCCACCATGTAGCGCTATTGATACAGGTATGAGCTCTGGCCTAGTTTTAATTCAAGATTTCAGTACAGTTTATGCCGAAAAGATTTTAGTCGATTTTGCCATGAAGATAAATAAAAAGAAATAACCAAATGTGTTGTTAAGTGCCAAATATGTTATTTAGCGTATTTAAGAATCGGGCTTGTCTTTTAATGTTCCTTTGAGCTTTAAAAAGAATATAAAAAACTTTGGCTAGTTTAAAAGTAAAATAATAAAAAAAAATCACAATTATAAAAAACAAAATCACTATCACATCATGGGACTTAGTGTCTTCGGCTAGTCGTGGGTGCCCTGGTTGTGCCTCTGCCTACCTCTTCGGGGATATGGGCGTGAAGATACTTTTTTCTTTTTTAATAAAAAAAATGTTAACTATAAATAGCCAAAATAACACTTTAATCTTTCACATACAATAGATTTCCCTTAATAGGTGTAACATAGTTCGCCGAGTTGACTATTAAGTACGATTGAAATCAATATTTTAAATCATATATATCTAGATTAAGGTATATTTCGTTAATGGTGAAATTCAGTACTGAAATTTCCAAAAAAAAGAAGTGGTTCTTAATTCTTATAAATCTTTTTATTAACTACTTGTTAATTCGTAACTTCATCAGGGATTTTTTTATAAACTTTCTGATAAAAATAAAATGATTTTTGATAAAAATAGTAACCCATATTTGAAACTGTGTCTTCAATTTATGCAAATCAAATTTCATCACAATCGGTTCAGCAGTTTATCCGTAAACGAGCAATAGGCAGACATACTTTAAACAATGTTTGTATGAACCAATCCTAAAGGTTTTTTTTAAAGGAAATATTTCCTTTTAAATTTATACTCACTCCAGAACTATTAAGCTTTTTTGTGTAATTTAAGGCTTTTTTCATAATATTACTTATTACGCTGTTATTAAATATACTCTGATGTTTAAATTGACATTATAATTATTATTACACTGTAATAAAAATATAATCAAATGAATTTAAAAATATGTAAAAAAATAATGTCATGCTCCAGGGGTTCAGTCATGTTAAAAGAACGGCAGATGAAAGATTGACAAAAGATAATACAATTCGAATTTGAATTACCCTGGTCAAACCTAAGTTGAAATTACTAGCTGAAGACTCTAAGTCCCACTTTAGGATAGGTGGCAAGCATCACGCCAAACCGGGCACACATCAAATATCGAGCAAAATTTTTTTATTAGAAAATTGAAAAACCACATTTTCTTTTTGTTGCTCGACCCGGGAATTGAACCCAGGAACTCGTGAAGTCAAGTCTGCCTGCGCCTGAACCGCTAGACCACAGAAGCGAACCTATTCTTGTTGCCATAATTATTATGTCATGTTCCAATCTAGTAGGTAGGGTAGTCCCTAGGCCTCCATTTGCACAGGCCAAAGGCCAGCAATGCACCAAAAATATCAGCAGATCCGTGAGCTTATTCGTTGTCCTATGCTAAATAAACCATCAGGCAATGGGGTTGTTACGTCCCGACGCTTCAATCAATGCATGTTATTTGTTATGATTTTACGTATAGATAGATTATTAATAAACCATCGACATTATATCACGATTACTAAAGTGTTAATATTATGTTAGATAATTTTATCTACCGGTGATAAGATATATTGCAATATTCCCTTCTGTTTACATAACCTTAATCGACTGTTTTAATTATTGTATTGACTATCACAATGGTATTTTAAGCTTAAGTTACATTATTATGATGAATTACGACTTTATCTATTATGGATATAAAATGTCATACTAGCTGTTGCTCTCGGCGTTGCAAACTAACCGCCAATATTAATAATCAATCCTAATCCAAAATTTACTGTCCAAGATTGATATTTTGATCCATTTTTATGTTATCGCTTGCCAATAACATATCTGCGGACAAGATAAACATGGCAACTAAGTATAGGATAGGCCGGCGGATACGCAGCTATCTAGATTACTTGAAATCCATCTTTAGAGAAATATTATTAACATTGGCCGTAAAACACCGTTGATAAAAACTATCCTATGTGTTTATCAAGTGTCCCTCTATGTGTGTGCCCACTTTTATGAATATCGGTTCAGCAGTTTTTGCGTGAAGTTGTAACAAACAAACATACAAACTTTGGCATTTATAATATTAGTAGGATTGTAAAATCAATCTGTGGTCTAGCGGTCCGGGTGTTGGACTTGACTGCATGAGGTGTCGGGTTCGAATCCCGGGTCGGCCAACGAAAAGATAATTGGATTTTTCCAATTTTCTAATAAAAAAATGTTGGTCGGGATTGGAAATGTGCCGGGTTGGCGATAGGCTTGCCACCTATCACATTATGGGACTTAGTGTCTTCGGCTAGTCGTTGGTGCCCTGGTTGTGCCTCTGCCTACCTCTTAGGGGATATGGGCGTGAAGATACTTTTTTTTTGTAAAATCAATGCTGTTGTACGTTGAGATTACGAATTATGTAAAAACGTATATATGTATATGTTTATGAAATATGTTTTATAGTTTCCGTTATCGGCTCTTGGTGAAATTCCATGACTATGACTATTAAAGGTGACTCAGTTAACAACAGTGCTTTGTTGTTGATAATCTATTATAGTTATAAAAATGACTTAGGAGTTAAGTTATATAAATAATATAATAATAAAAAAAAAACTTGGTTTTTCCAATTTTCTAATAAAAAAATCGCCTCTGTGGTCTAGCGGTCCGGGTGTTGGACTTGACTGCATGAGGTCCCGGGTTCGAATCCCGGGTCGGCCAACAAAAAGAAAATTGGATTTTTCTAATTTTCTAATTACAAAATGTTGGTCGGGATTAGAAATGTGCCCGGTTGGCGATAGGCTTGCCACCTATCACATTGTGGGACTTAATGTCTTCGGCTAGTCGTGGGTGCCTTGGTTGTGCCTCTGCCTACCTCTTCGGGGATATGGGCATGAAGATACTTTTTTTTCCTAATAAAAAAATGTTGCTCGGAATTGAATATGTGCCATGTTGGCAATAGACTTGCCACATATCACATTTAAGGACTTAGTGTCTTCGAATAGTCGTGGGTGCCGTGGTTGGGCCTCTGCCTACCTCTTCGGGGATATGGGTGTGACGATACTTTTTTAAGTATGTTAAAAAGAAGTCTAGTTACACGAAAATACATATTAAATGAATTTGGCAAAGGTTAGTTTATTTATCACATCTGTGGTATAGTAGCTCAGCATGGGACTTGAATTTTAGAGATTCTGGGTTCGATTTGTTCAAAAAAAACGTTGGCTTCTGAAATCAGCTCTGTAGTCTAGGACCTAACATCTTTAGTTCCCGGAACGGGTTCGACCCGGGGTCGGGCAAAAAGATATAGAATATGTTCATTTCTAATTTTCTAATAAAAATACCGTTGGTCGGGATTGGATATGTGTCCGGTTGGCAATAGCCTTGCTACCTATCACATTGTGGGTCTTAGTCTCAGCTTGCCCCCTCGGAGGTTATAGGGGTGATGGTACACATGCTACTTTAATGTTATTTTTAATATTAATTTTACACAAAAAAACTTTCATTTGCGTTTACGATGTCAAATTGAAAGATATAATTCAATGTCGGTCAGGCTTAATGTACTCTTAATTACAAAAAAATAATGTATTTCGTGTAATTAATAGGTACTATAATTTAATATTAATTTAATAAGTGCAGTAAATGTACTAGGTGGTAGAGTTTCGCAGCGACTCACCCGGATTGGTGCCACCGCCTTACCTATTCCTGCCGCCATAACGTCATGACGTGTCTCGGTTCGGAGGGTAAGGTAAACAGTGAAATCGGTTGGCTAAAGAGTAAAAAAAGTATTAAATAAAGTGTGTAGTGGAAAAGTACAAATGTTTACTACAAAAAACGTGTATACATAAGTAATTATTTTCCCCAGTGATTTATAAATAGCCAGACAAACTCGGCTATCCGTTATTAATCACTGTGTACGCCCAAGTAACCATTAACGGTATAGAGATTTATAGCCGTAAGTATGACGTTAATACAACGTGCGAATTATTATATTATATAAATGGAAACTATTAATAACTGAAAAAAAGTATCCTCACGCCTATATCCCCGAAGTAGGCAGAGGCGCAAACAGGGCACCCTCGACTAAGTGAAGACACTAAGTCCCACAATGTGATAGGTGGCAAGTCTATTGCCAACCGAACAGATATCCAATCCCGAGAAACATTTTTTTATTAGAAAATTGAAAAACCCAATTTTTTTTGTGGTCCGACCCAGGATTCGAACCCGGGACCTCGTGTAGTTAAGTCTAACAACTGAACCGCTAGTACCACAGAGGCGATATTAATAACTGGACAATCGATATCGGTCAGTTACCAAGATATTTTCCAACTAGAAAGCTGTCTCTAGGATTTTGATGGTCAATGAACCATAAAAGTCTGAAGAACTTCTTAATTAATATTTGATTAAAGTAAATTATATTTACACCCCTATCGCGTAAGAGTTAATTAGAGGTATAATAGGGCGGTATTCCCAAAAGAATATGACTTAGGGACCTTCAAGAACTCATTCCTCAAAGTTCGGCAACTCATCTGTGATACTCCTGGTGTTGCGGATGTCCGTGGGTGGTGGTGATCACTTTCCATCAGGTGATCCACTTGCTCATTTGCCTTCTCTTGTATAAAAAAAACAGTCGAGACTTCCACGACTAACCCAAGACACTAATGTAAAAAATATCAATCGCCAACTTATCTAATCCCTGGCCAACGTTGTTTTTATTATAAAAAATAGAAATCTCTTTCTGTTTGTTGTCCGACTCCGGCATCGAACCATGAAGCTTATGAAGGCAAGTCCTACGCTTATTCGGTAGAGCACAGATACCACCACAAGAGTTCCACAACCGCTAAGTAGAATAGACCATCTGCCTCTGCTTGGCAGTGTGAAAGTACTTAATTTCAAACCAATTCCAACATTCTTGAACTTTTTAAACATGCGTGTAAATAGACAAATATATATTGGTAATAGGCATATTGTGCTCAACGCAAATCATGTACCGTCTAATTAATAAACACGGAGTAAATTACTCCACGGTTCAACCTGATATTATAGTCTTTAATATTACAATGTCATTTAGAAAGTTAGAAAGTTTAATAAAACTTATCGAAAATACAAATGTTATGTAACTGTCATATTGATATTCGAATTCAATATTCATAGTTCTTCTTCTTCTTTTATGGCTTTTGCAACTACCGTGAGTAGTTTGATTTCGCCAATGTCTACGTGTTGGATAAAGCAAATATTCATAGTTAAAACATGACGTCTATCAGAAGGCTGATTCCGTATCTTATTAGTGATGACCACTGGGTAAACGTTTTTTTTTGTATTTGTTGTCTCCAGTGACCTACAGAAATAGAATAGAGATAACAAATATAGAACACGTCATTTGACATCTATTTGACATACACTTTACTAAGTGATCATCGCCAGAAAAGATACGGAATAGCCCTTCAGGTCAGTTTTTTATATATTTTGATCCGATAAGTAGTTTTGCCCGTGCCCGTGTTGGTCCGGGCTCCTTTGTAGAATAGACCACCTGCCTTCCTGTGCCAGGTAGCTCGTAAAAGGCGAGCATAGGCTTGCCGTCACTAACACCGTGACATCTGACTAGGTGGTAGAGTTTCGCAGCGACTCACCCGGATTGGTACCACCGCCTTACCTATTCCTGCCGCCATAACGTCATGACGTGTTCCGGTTCGGAGGGTAAGGTAGCCGGTAAACTTACTTTTGCTCGAGGCCTAACATCCCGGCTTGTGGTTGGCAACGCACCATTACCACCTTTGGTGTCTCTAGGCGGCGGGAATTTCTTACCATCAGCAAATCCGTCTGCTTGTTTGCCTTCCAATGTCAAAAAAAAATAGTTTTCGAGTTATCTATACATTAATACGTGAAGAAAAAACTTTGGACCCCTTTTCACGAAAACTGCGCAGACGGAGTAGCATAAAATTTGGCACACTTATAGTTTATGTGTAGGAAAAGTTCAGAACGCTAATATTTTTCAATAATAATGCTTACAAAGTACATTAAATCAATAAACAAAACATTACCCACACTACCATGCATTTGACATACAAAAACAAATATATTGATGATAACGATAAAAGATCACAGATGGCGCACCCGGCACCATACAGTTTGAAACAAAGTAGCTGGTCTTGAGAAATGGCTTTCTTATCAACAAGATATTAAAATGTATTACGGTCGGTTTTCGACCAACGGGCGACCACTAGTATTTAATAATGCATAGGTATTTCTTATGGACGTTAAAAACATAACGATAATGCCTATCTAAAATTCAATAAATAAATAGAATCATATGAACGCGCCGTTAATTATAGCATATCATGTATTGCCCGCTTAATAAGTCCTCTCGTAAAAATTTGATTTGTTATATTTGCCAAAAATAGAATGTCTGTGTTGACAGAGCGGGTGTTTGCGCCCCCGTTGACCTCCAAACGCCCGAACCATGGACCAGTCGACCCGGCGCCATGTTGTCCCCGTTCATCTCAAGGATCCCAAGGACAGAGATCTGGCGATACTCCAACTTAGCTGCATAATTTATGTAGCGTAATCATATTTTACGTCCTTTGATTCATATTGTTGATCTAGTAGAGTTTTAAGTATTTACGTCATACACAGATTGTGTAATGATATGAAATGAAAATGATATTTTCAGAAATAATTGAATGTAAGTCCAAGTTGAAGAAGGTTATTTTTTTACGATATTGGAAGGCAAACAAGCAGACGGATTTCCTGATGGTAAGAAATTCACGCCGCCTAAAGACACCAAAGATGGTAATGGTGCGCTGCTAACCTGAGGCCGGGATGTCAGGCCTCGAGCAAAAGCAAGTTTACTAGCTACCTTACCCTCCGAACCGAAACACGTCAATGGCAAGCACTGACGTTATGGAGGCAGGAATATGTAAGGCGGTAGTTCCAATGTCAAACTTTGGTGTTAGTGACGGTAAGCCTATGCTCGACTTTTACGAGCTGCCTGGCAGGAAGGCTATTCTGCTAAGGAGCCTGGGCCAACACGGGGACAACACGGTATTGCCAAGTGACAACATTAAAATAAAAAAAACTTTTAAATTTAAAAAAAGAAAGAAATTGTCTTCAGTCCTATATACCTGAACGGGTAGGCAGAGGCACAACTAGGGCACCCTATACTAGCCGAAGAGACCAAGCCCCACAATGTGATAGGTGGCAAGCCTATCGCCAACCTGGGAAACAAATCCAATTCCAAGCAACGTTTATTCTAAAAAAAAACATCATTTTTTATTATCCGACCCAGGAATCGATCCCGGGACCTCAAGAAGTCGACTTCGACACCGGATTACTAGACCACAGAGGCGATAATTTGTATATAGTATCTTCAATACTCATATTCCCAAACAGCTAGGCACTAACTAACTAAGTCGCACAATGTGATAGATGCCAAGCCAATCGCCAACCGGGCACATATCCAATCCCGAGTAACATTTTTTTTATTAGGAAATTGGAAAAACCAAATTCTCTTTATTGCACGACCCGGGATTCAAACCCTCTTCGGGACAACACCTGAACAACAGTCAAGTCCAACACCTGAACCGCTAGATCACAGAGGCGATAATTTGTATATAACATGATGTTTTTTATATATAACAATTTACATATCTTCATGCCTAGTCTCTTGCTAGGGAGAGAGTGTCGAGTGCCAAATGCCATGACAGACTGCCTAGCTAACTCCATATCCAATACTCTTTTCATATAAACACGCCGTTTACCGAGTTGCCACCTTGACCTTCAGAATAATAGCAGAGGAATTTGGTCGTGAAATGTCAACCTCGGTTTCCCAGAACCATCCATCGTCCATCTACAGTAGTACTATTTAAATTACGCGCTTGGACTATATTCATTAAGCTTCGGAAATCCGAATGTATTTTAAAGAGATATATATATATATATAGAAATTTAGATTAGGTCAACCAATTTAAAAATAAAAGTATAAAGTGTAAAGCCGAAGCGCATAATTTAAATAAGTAGTTGGTCCGGGCTCCTTTGTAGAATAGACCATCTGCTTTCCTGTGCTAGGGAGCTCGTAAAAGGCGAGCATAGGCTTACCGTCACTAACACCGTGACATCCTACTAGGTGGTAGAGTTTCGCAACGACTCACCCGGATTGGTACCACCGCCTTACCTATTCCTACCGCCATAACGTCATGACGTGTTCCGGTTCGGAGGGTAAGATAGCCGGTTAACTTACTTTTGCTCGAGGCCTAACATCCCGACCTCTGGTTTGCAATGCACCATTATCACCTTTGGTGTCTCTAGGCGGCGGGAATTTCTTACCATCACAAAATCCGTCTGCTTGTTTGCCTTCCAATGTTATAAAAAAAACTATACATTCGCATTGTGTACCTATCTGTTTTCTCAATCTTTCATTGAAACAATTTTTTACATCGTACTCTACATCGTTCTTTTCAAGTACCATACTCTACAACTATTCTTGAAAAGAAAAAATTTTTTTTGATAACCTAACCTTTTTTAAAAAATTTAATTTAATTTAAATAACTAGTTATTTCCATTTTTTATGACATTGGAAAGCCAACAAGCAGACGGATTTCCTGATGGCAAGAAATTCATGCCGCCTAGAGACACCAAAGGTGGTAATGGTGCGTTGCCAACCTGAGGTCGGGATGGTAGGCTTCGAGCAAAAGTAAGTTTAGCGGCTACCTTACCCTCCGGACCGGAACCCGTCAATGGCAAGCACTGACGATATGGCGACAGTACCAATCCGCGTGAGTCGCTGCAACCTAGTAGGTGGTAGAGTTTTGCATCGATACGACTTATAAGGCGTGTTGGATATTATTAAATAAACATTTATAATTAAGCGCAATAAAATTGCAAAAACTGACAGTAACTATTTTATTGGTTTCAACGTCGCGATTTGACAATTATTTTTTCCAAAGTTAGTAAATGTTTCCGACATGGTCCCACATAAATTTTATCCACACACTTCCAGTAGTTTATGAGTTACACTTAATAATACCTACATTTTTGCACTATTAAATATAACTCAAAAATCACTAGTCGAGTAATGATCAAACTAATATGAGATCTTTCTAAAAAAACATAAAAATTGGTTGTCTTTTGGCCGATTAATCGCATCAAATGTACAAAAAAACAGAGTCGTATTAAGGACCTCCTCATTTTTTTAAGATGGTTAAAAATAAAAATACATACGCTGCATAGCATAACATAATGCTTATTAATACGAAGATTGCAGTAGCAGTTGTTTCTTTTATTCCGTTTCAAAGACTTACAATGTTTAGCTTGCTTACCGGTTATTCCCGGCTTTCCCCACTGGCTCTGTCACCACTGGGGACAAACGAGAAAAAAAATCCCATGCATCGCCAGTAGCACGCCAGTGGTGACGAATAGGAAAATGAAATCCTAAATTTCACCAGTGGTGACAAATAATTCCCAATCATAGCCAGTGGGGACGCATGAGAATAT
>NJDD01002549.1:97639-116872 GCA_002245505.1 Calephelis nemesis
GCCCGGACCAACACGGGGGAAATTTATTGTTAGCAAAAATAAAGTTACACACCAGATCAACGGACGCGTTAGTTTTATTAGTAAAGGGGTTGATATATTCTGTATGTGTTTTGTCTATGGGAATACAAGGCGTCGCATAATCGCGCAAGGTTGAAGGGTAATTAAACCACACAGCAATTTTAAATCGAATTGTCACGCTGTTCTCGGTATTAGCTCGTATTCCATTGACCCAAATCGATGAGTCAATTCAATGATAACTGCCGGCAAAATGCACCGCGTTTCCGCCATGTGAAATTATCATTTATTGATTATGTCGTTTTATGTATGTAAATATTGTGAAATGTTTTTGTGACATGCGTTACTTTTTACTTTATACACATCAAGGGAATTTTGACTATGCTTTTTTCTATACAAGAGGAACCAAACGAGCAAGTGGGTCACCTGACGGAAAGTGATCACCACCGCCCACAGACATCCGCAACTCCAAGAGTAGTAACTGCCGACCTTTAAGGAATGAGTATGCTCTTTTCTTGTAATTGAAGACTACAACGTTACATCAGATCTATCATTTTATCATTATCGTCATAACTATTATAAAAAGGATGAATTTTCTTTTTTGAGTTTTGGGAAACAACCTTTGCTTAACTTTCATAAAACTCAACTTTTTTTTATAATAATAAATAAAATAAATAACAAATATCCCTGGACAAATCACACAAATTGAACCTAACCCCAAAGTAAGCAAATTATATGCTTGTGTTATGGGTGCTAGTCAACGATACAAATACTTAAATAGACACCAGAATAAATTTAATAAACACCCAGACCCGGAAATGCAGACATCTAAATGCTCATCACACAAATGCCTGCCCCCGTCGGGAATCGAACGAACTAGTCGCGGTTTTTCGATGTAGTTAGGCGTGTACAAGAAATATATAAGAAAACCCACGATGAACCAACACTTAAGTAAAACATTGTTAGTTCAATGTTTACTATTAATAATAGAAAAAAAATAGTGTCCCTAATACAATACACAAACAAATGAATCTTATTAAAAAATCTTAAATACTTACAAGATGTCATGATATAAAATGTAGATAAGTCATAACTACACATAGGACCTCGTTTTTGTGTTTCTTCTCGGACTCATAAATCTCCTTTAAAAATCTTTATTAAAGACTAGCTGACCCGGCGAACTTCGTACCGCCTGAGCGTAGCAATGATAGAATGATAGAAGAATAGTAGAAACTACTTTATTTTGTATAGCTGACCTATCTTACGTATGAGTACCTATTTAATTTGAACTGCGAACTTAAATGTATATTTTTCTATATTTTTGAGAGATTTTCTTAATATTTTTTTCCAAGTGACCAAGAAAAACGGGTTTCATTTTTATATATATAGATTATTATTAAATAAATGTGTCGTTTAAGGTCTGCCATTTTAAAGTTCGTGTCTGGTGGGTAGAATAGATAACCTGCCTCTCTAGTAAGAGTCGAGCACAGGTTAAAAGAGGCGTGATCACCAACAAGACAACTGGTGGTAGATTGCTCTGCAGCAACTTACCTTATCTATTTCTATTGCCATAATGGCTCGTCATGTTCCGGTTTGAAGGGAAGAGTAGCCGGAGTTCCATTGCGGCCTCAGGACAACAACGCACCTGTAACATTTATATTGTTTATCATCTCTTACTCTTAAAACTCAATTACAATTATTTACAGTACAAGTGGTAAATGTCTTACTTTGTACATCTATATAATCTTTGTGCATATATATAAAAGAAAGTCGGGTATGTTATACCACTTATAGCTCGAGATCTGCTGGACCAATTTGCATGATTTTGGAATCGTTGGATTTGTTTTCCCCCGAATAGCAGAATACACCTTAAATACAACAAAAAAATAACTAAGAAAGATTAATCGTCTATATATACAAAAGAAAGTCGTGAAAGTTAAACCGATTAGGCTGAAAATTGATGGAGAAGTAGTCATGAACAGAGAAAAGTACATAGGGTACGTTTCATCCCTTACAACACGGGCGGAACGAAGTTCGTTGGAACAGCTAGTTTCACATAAAAAGTCGTTTAACAAAATTCAATCTTGAGCAATAATTTAAATCAAGAAATTATTTTCCTTCGTAGTGTGTATAGTGGTACCATAAAGTGGTAGAGTTCAACAGTTTACCCTAAACACATCCTATCTATTCATACTGCCATTGCATCAGTCCTCGCCATTGTCGCTGTTGAAAGGTAAGGAAACACGAGTCTTACGATCTCGAGCTTAACCGTACCCTGAGATAATATGCTCTTTAGTGGGACTGAGAATCAGTGACATGAAATTTAACCTACGCTCATACAGTGCATGTGTACCAATTATCATCAACTCCGGCGTTAAGAAGTTAATTTTAGACACACACTGTTTTTAAAACTCTTTTTTATACTAATTAACAAGAACCAAGGCTAATATAAAGCTACAAAATATAAAGCTCACAGTTTACTTATCCAAAACTATCGTTAAAAGAAGATGCCGATAACTTAAAATTAGTTTATAGGTAGATAGGTAAAAGAAGATGCCGATAACTTAAAATTAGTTTATAGGTAGATAGGTAAAAGAAGATGGCGTTAACTTACAACCCTTTAATTTTAAAAATTTAAGTTTGTCCTTTCGAGAAAAACTGGAAGAAGATGCAAGTTAAGACTAAACTAGCAATATATCAAAAATTAACAACGTTGCAAATACAACTAAAACTATTACTTATTCAACAACTCTTTAGTTTTAAAAAGTTGTACCAATTAATATTTTACACGAAATGAACATCAAGGCAGAAAACTAAAGACTATTAAACTGACACTTCTGTTGTACATGCTAGTCGCTTAGTCATTACGGTGATACGTTGTTGGAAATGACTTACGTGACTAAAAGTGTTATTTGTCACAAATGCACGTGAATGCAGTTAAAGTCATGCTTTTAGTCATCTCTGTTTCACAAAGAACTGTCCGCGAGATTGCTCCACATCACTCGTGGAAAGTTGGCCTATATTTTGGACAAAGGATTAGTACAACGAATAATAGTGACTGCCTATTGGGCGGTCTCTGGCACAGTTCTACGTAGTCTTTTTATGTAGAACATTGGTGTAGGTGACTTAAAATGTCTACAGTGTTTATGTCATGACCTGGATTCTTTATTTCAGAAACATGGTTATAAGAACACGTAGTGAATTATTTATATATGTCAGGACGTTATGACTTACCACTAGGGTCTTCAAGTAACTAAGGTTACTGGTTTACCCCAGTAGTCAGTTGTAAAATATAGATAGATATACGATATATATGAATATAAATCATGCAACTCTGCCTGAGATTAAAATTAGTTCGACTGGAACCAGGAAACAGTAAAGTGAAAAAGACCGTTCCATACAAAACCTTCCTCACACTTCTGAAAATATGAAGCTCGAATTAGTAAATCCTGGTGGACCTTAAACAATTATAACTTTATGATCAACATAAAGTAAAAATATATACGGATGGTAGCAAAACAGGTAAAGAACAGAAAATGAAGCTACTGTTCTATTGTACGGTAGACCTACCAGGCTGAATTTGGTGCTTTTTTTATAATATTGAAAGGCAAACAAGCAGACGGATTTCCTGATGGTAAGAAATTCACGTCGCCTAGAGACACCAAAGGTGGTAATGGTGCGTTGCCAACCCGAGGTCGGGATGTAAGGCCTCGAGCAAAATTCAGTTTACCGGCTACCTTACCCTCCAACCGGAACACGTCAACAGCAGGCATTGACGCTATGGCGGCAGGAATAGGTAAGGCGGTGGTACCAATCCAGGCGAGCCGCTGCGAAACTCTACCACCTAGTAAGATGTCACGGTGTTAGTGGCGGTAAGCTTATGCTCGCCTTTTACGAGCTGCCTGGCAGGAAGGCAAAAAGTCTATTCTACAAAGGAGCACGGACCAACACGGGGAAAGCTATATATAAAGCAAAGAGCGAAATCCTTAAAAGCCCTTATACAAGACTCGGCATGTATGGTGATACGCGATCTCTGGAGGCCGTTTCAAATAACAAAACTACATATCCACATCACACACATTAAGACAAGTCAAAGAAAAGTCTAGTCAGAAAAGTTGGTTTCACTCTTTTGGGTTAAAGCGTTGCCGGTAATGACTTATAGGCAATGAGAGGGCTGACGATCTCTCCAAAAAAGCTTTTTTAAAACTCATGAGGAGACCCAACTTTGAGGCGTGCTAAACACGCCGAGATCAAACACCAAAATCAAAAGGGTTTTTTTAAAATTCGAACAGAAGATATCAAGGGGAAACAGCAGCGACTATTAAAATGTTTTTGCCGGATGCCATAAAAGCTTATACGATTATTGGGAAAATCAAGCCAACAAACATCTTGACACAAGACCTGACGAGTCACAGAGGCTTAGACGAGTACCTAAACCGCTTTAAATGTAGATAGGGTTCATGATGCGTGTAATAATAAAACAAGTGAAACAGTGGCACACATTCTTTTCAATTGTCCAATAAAAGCAGAGAACGATTTGAACTAGAACAAGAGCTAAGAACACAAACAAACACTCACAATATTAGCGAACTAGTAACTTATAGAGATATTATACAAACACACGTGTCAGAATATTGCATCAATATGGCGGCCAAGGCAATTAAAAGAAATAAAGTATAAAATAAATGTTGAACATAATATACTTATATTAATGCATATCATGTGTAGATTATGATTAGGTATGTGTAAATAGGATCAAAACTGGAATCAATTAATCAATATATAAGATAGAAAAAAATCAACAGATCATAAATATTGTTTTTAGGTTACCCCTAAATAAAGAAACGAAATTAAAAATAGAATAGAATATATTAGATATTACGTGTAGATTATGATAGTGTGCAAATAGGATAAAAACTGAAATTAATTAAATAATATATAAGATAGAAGAAAAACAACAGGTAACAAATATTGTTTTCAGGTAACACCTACATAAAGCACCAAAATCAAAAATAGAATAGAACAGATTAGAATAATAGCAAGTAAACAAGTAAGTAGCAAATAAGAACGAAAAAAATAGAATAAAGAATAAATGTACGAGAGCTTAGAAAGCGAGAACTTGTTGAAAAGTTAGTAAGCAGACAAAAATAGACTCTCACAAAGATAGAGGAAATTAAAAAAAAACATCAGAAGGGCTGCCTGCAAAGTCATTATTTTAACCTTAAGAAATTAGGTAATGATTTCCCTCGTTCGAGTTGGAATCTTTTGGCTTTTCAAATCCAAGTCTTCCAAAATCCCTGCATAAACTTTTAGCGTGGCCATTTTTACAAGCAACAATATTTTTCAGCAATCAGTGTTAGGCACAGAAGCTTCGATATTGAAAATGTATATTTATAATATTAATTATCCATCAACGTTTAACTTGTATAGTACTTCTTTAAGTTATCGAGAAAAAATACCTAACAAGTGTAATTTTAGTTACCATAAAGCCTATCCAAATTTTATTACAATCCGTACAAACTTGAATGAACTTAAGTATAAAAGAAATAATAGCAGTAGACCTTTTTGAATATATTTAGTACAATTACAAATATATTTCTTTTAGGTAAAACATCCTCAATACGTTACGTTGTAGAAAATAAATTTTAAATAGTTACTTATTTTCTAACAACTGCTCCACAAATGGGAGACATCCAACCATTATATTTTTTAAATATAATGGTTAAGTGTTTAAAAATCTGGACCCACGACAGCCTTTTGAACAATCGAATTAAAGGAACTAATAGCATTTGTAGTAGGAAACAGCTTACACCACTGGCATAACACCAACACAACATTAAATTTCAAACGAGCAAAAACTAAAAGGTCACCAAGCAAATTAAAACATTTTTCAAGGCCTCCAACATAAAATACAACAAAAAATTCCACAAAAATGCTGATGTTGAAATTTTAATAGTTTCGAAGTTCCTCGAGTAATTTCCTTCATATTCTTGAAATTACAAGAGTCTCTTAAAACGGTGTGAGCATCATTGAATAATTATGCAGTGCAAACTCATCGATATTACGAAGCCTTGTTTCCATATAACAAAGATATACGCATAAATTGAATAGATGGGCCAAATGTAGGTCAGTGCCTCGACCTACACGTCTCTTGTGTCAGGCCGAATAAAGGGGAACCTAACGAAATGGGTGCATTAGATTAATTAATACAGTTGTATGCTTCAGGTTACGATATGTGTCTCTTGGGTGCAGAGCGGAAATTTTCACGGGTTATCTGATGTCATACGCTTTCTAGTTCCATGTCTATGTTGAATACGCTTTTTGTATTTTTACCTTTATTCTGGTTGTAACTTTGAGGAATTAAGTTATTTTTGATACATTTTCTTTATATTGTGTTTAGTCTTAAAAACATTAAAACTTGCTTACCAAATAATTTATAATAATGCAATTGTTTTTTTTTTCAAAAAATGTTTTTTAAACGTTCGATTTTTTTTAAATTCGTTTTGCGGTTTTGGTTGCTATTATAAAAACTATTATAAAAAAGTTTATTTAAATTCCCTACATTTACAAAAAACAAAATAAGGAAAAATATCCATCCATCAACTTTCGCTCTATATAATATCTGCTTTGTCAATTTTTCATCTCTCATTCTTTCCACATGACTAAGCCAGCAGATCACGTCTTTTCTCTGTCTAACTTTCATTTTCTTTCCAAAGCCAAATTAATTCAACGCGTTTAAATTGGTTGGTGAGTTTTCAAATTTCTTTAGAGTTGTATGAAATACTTAAAAAGTTATCGTGAACTATCCGTTCTCAATTTTTTTTATGATAATGGAAGAGAAAACAAGTAGACGGATTTCCTGATGGTAAGAAATTCACATCGCCTAGAGACACCTAAGGTTGTACTGGTGCGTTGCCAACTAAAAGCCGGGATGTCAGGCCTCGAGCAAAAGTAAGTTTATCGGCTACCTTACCCTCTGAACCGGAACACGTCAACGGCAAGCATTGGACGTTATAGTGGCAGGAATAGATAAGGCGGTGGTACCAATCCGGGCGAGTCGCTGCGAAACTCTACCAATTAGTAGCAACTGGCAGATGGCAGATGGTCTATTCTGCAAAGGAACAAGGACCAACGCGGGGTAAATGTAATTTAGATATTCGTGAAGACGATTCGTCATATTTGAGACGCGCCTTAATGTTTTTTTTTTAAATAAGTTGATTTATAGATCTTGCCATTTTATTGGTCAAGATTCGATAACTGATCTGATGTTATATTATTATTTTAGTACCTAATGCATATTTATGTTTACCGTGACGTCGATGAAATGTATGTCGTTTCTTCTCAGATACACGTCGCATAAGGCTGGATTTCACCTTCCAATTTAAACTCGATTAACGTAAACGCGCGTTTAGTCAATTGTCAGGAGTGTCAATAACGTAAATTTTATTGTAAAAGCAATTTTGGTTATTGTATAAATTGCACTCTTTAGGTATAACAGTTCCCTCGCAAGAAGTTTCAATTCTTAAATGTACCCATAGGTAAACTGTACCTAAATCGGATAATCTGTTATTAATCCTTTCTTCTCCGCCTCTGTGGTCTAGCGGTCCAAGTGTCGGACTTGACTTCATGAGGTCCCGGTTTTTATAGCAAACATAAAACGTGGTAGGTATGTCCAATTTTCTAATAAAAACAATGTTGCTCGGGATTGGATATGTGCCTGATTGGCGATAGGCTTGTCACCTATGACATTGTGGGACTTAGTGTCTTCGGCTAGTCGTGGGTGCCCTGGTTGTGCCTCTGCCAACCACTTCAAGGATATGGGCGTGAAGACACTTTTTTACACTTTCATCAATTCAAAACTGTTACAAAATATTAGTAAACAGTTTTTACAACCCAGAACCTTGTTATTTGTGGATTAAAAAAGTTCATGCCGAAAAATATTTCCATCCAAATAAATATTCAGTTATCGGAATTGCAATGGCTGAATCTGAGTTTTTCATTCCAATCATTTGTGTGATTTCGATGTAAAAATAAAAACCAAAAAATCTTTATAATTCCACAGAATACAAAAGTCTATGTAGATTTTTTTATGTTTAATGTACGTATACTGATTGCAGTGGTCTAGGGGTAGATATCCGGGTTAAGCAACAAAAAAATCATATCTTTAAACTAAAAAGCACTTGTACTGTTTTACGTATCATATATAATTTATTAGTTTGTAAATAGTTAAAGTTTTAGCCCTGATGATGTTATATAAGGTAGGTTATTTACAAGATAATGAATTATTATAAGTGATACGTAAAACAGTACAAGTGCTTCTTCATTTAAAGATTTGAAAATTTAGAAGTTTTACCAAGCGCCGACGATGGAAAATATCAAATATGAAAAAAAAAACATTTCTGTTTTCTAAAAAAACAGCGTTGCCTGGGATTGAATATATGCTCGGTTATCGATAATACTTTGTGAGATTTAGTATCTTCGGCTATCGGTACGGTGCCTGGTTGATCCTCTGCCTTTGGGATTTTGGATGTGATTTTTTTTACATGTAATAATTTTTTTTGTACGTATATGTAATAACGTTATTTTGAGATTGATACATTTAGTAATAACTTGCACATTCCCGGGTTACATTTAATATTAAGTTAAACTGTCAAACATAAGGTGACTTAACCCTAGTTAGGGACAAGCTCAGTGTTAAATACTTAACCCAGAAAGCTGCAAGTCAACCTTAGTGTTATAAAAAACCTTAGAGATCCCCGATCTTAAAGGTTTTTTTAACACTTACGGATATTTCTTTAATTCGTTAAAGTCAAAAGCTTGCAACATTATTTTCTCAAAACGAATAAAAGATTTTCACCAAAAATTAAGCACCATTTCACCAAGCCACAGCAAAATATTTTTTAATTCGAATAGTAAATTTTTGTGTTATTTTCAGTTTCAACCATTGTTTGTTAATGGATGATCACCAAACCGTTTTTAAATGTCATCACATTTAATTTAATTTGTCTTTTTTGTGATAGTTTAATGTAGCGTGTTTGGCTATTAGAAAAAGAAACATCTATGTAGAAAACTCTTCTGAGTATCTTCACGCCCATATCCCCGAAGAGGTAGGCAGAGGCACAACCAGGGTGCCCACGACTAGCCGAAGACACTAAGTCCCACAATGTGACAGGTAGAAAGCCTATCGTCAAATAACGTTGCCCGGGATTGGATATATGTGCCCACATATATCCAATCCCGGGCAACGTTATTTTTACTAGGAAATTGAAAATATGCATTTCCTAATTATTTTTTTTTTGCCCCACTCGGGGCTCAAGCCCGAAGGTCCGCTAGACCACAGAGGCGATTAACACCACAGATTAGATATTAGTACCTAGACTTGCCAACTAACACTTGTTATTGTACTTTCAAGTAACATATATCTGCTTTTGTTGATTTGATATTGATTTATTATACACTGCGCTCCATAATCTTGCTGCCATATTAACGGTGTTAGGCACTCTCGTGTTCTAAACCGGAGCGTAAAGTAGTCATTATTCGCAAGTTAGGCCTGACACATCTGCCTTAGAAAAGCGACCTGTAACATCTTTTGTGTTTATTGACTACAGTTGTCTCAATATTAGGAGAGCTGTGTGCTTGTTCTCCGTTTTATCATTTAAAAAAATATTTGCAATGATGAAGGGTTCAGATTTATTCATGGTAATATAGTGAAATGACAAAAAATAACTAAAAAAAGGTATCTCCACGCCCATATTCAAGAGATAGGCAAAGGCTCAACCAGGGCACCCACGACTAGCCAGAGTCACTAAGTCTCACAATATGATACGTGGCAAGCAATACCTATCACCATCCGGGCACATATCCAATCCGGGGCAACGTTATTTTATAAGAAAATTGAAAATGCATCATTTAAATTTTGTTGCCCGATCCGGGGTTCGAACCCGGGACCTCAATTCAAGTCCGACACCAGACCGCTAGACGATCTGACTTGAAAAAGACATTTATTATTTACTAAGTCAATATTAATTTGAATGCAGTAAAACTGCAAGAAACCGACTTCAATTTTAATTAGTTAATTTCAAAGGATTTCATTTTCGGATCCTAGCTTAGTGGGACCACCTCGGAAGTACGCTCATAGTTCAGAAAGGATTTAGCTGAATAGAATCAATACTTGCTATCGTCGGCACTTGGTGGAATTCCATTTTACACTTTTTCCACCCTCAGGGCTCCCATCCCATCCCCTGATAAAAAGTTTTATCTTTAGTTTCAAAGCCCTGACGATGCTGTAAAAAGTGGAACTGGTTGGCTGAATAGTAGCGTAAAGTGTTGAATAAAGTGTACAGTGGATGAGTACAAGTGTTCTACTACGAAAAAGCGTGTATACAATGAAATTTCACCAAGTGCCGACGATAGCAAGTACAGATTCTATTCAGCTATATCCTTTCTGAATTATTTTTTTACAAGTGTTTTACTACGAATAAGTGTGGATATAGCAGAATATATAATTTTCTCCAGTTTTTCGAAGTCAGATAAAAATAACTACTCGTGTCATAAAAGGAAAACTGTTAAATAAGGCACTTCCTTAAGTATGACAAAATATTTATTTCTGTTCATATCTACAATTAAAGCAACCTTTGAACATTTGCTTTGTATTTAATTGAACATGGAAATATACATTTCGTCCAAGTTTTTAAAGTTAACACGATTCACGCAACTCGATAAGGCACGCCACTGAGGGGTAATTCGAATTTCATTTACGAAATTGAAGAAAAATACACCTTATCTTATAATAAACCTAGACATTTACAAAATTGACATGTCAACATGTTTCATACTAGCTGCAACATATAGTTTGCCCACTTTTGACGTGACGTCTTATAATTCGATGAAGCCGACTGAACTCACCAAAAACACGACTTAGTAAAAAGGATAAAAATGTATCTATAGTCACAGAAAACTAAGTACAAAACAAAAATAACATGGCAACAGCGTCTTTTTTAACTATCAATATTGAAAACTGCTGGAAATAATGATATTTAGTTTTAGCATTAGTCTCAGATAAAACATTAAAAAAATATGTTTAAACATATAACATAAAATATGTTTAAACATATTTTATGTTGAACACGGGCGGCAATGAAACTAATTTCTTTTATTAAAGTTCAACCCAGAAAGTGTGCTACCTAAAGTTAAGCTGCTTTTCGTGTTTTTTTATAATCCGCTAAATTTGCTAATGGTGGTGATTCCGTTCTTCAGAAACTAAACTTCTTTTTGATGTATGTTATCTTTTTCAAATGAAACAAAAACAAAAGAGATGGAACATTTTAGACATGACAGTTTAGTCCGGTAGACATGTGAAATTGTGACTTTTTAATCAACGTTTTCCGAGTGATAGATTAAACGTCTGTACAATGTCGTGTACTGTCTGCTGACTAATCTGAAAACACCAAAAGTTTTTTGTCTTTTTCTATTACTTTCGTGGAAAGAAGATAGCGATAACTTAAAATTAGTTCAGTGGATGCGCAACAAGATTACCACCAGTGTCTCCGTAAATTGATTGTATGAAAACTTAGAATGGTGTATCTATTAACAGCTGATTGAAATGAATTCCAGACAATAAGCGCTATAGATTTCAATACGTATACTATCGAATATAAAATGGTAGGGGGTTTCACTCCGTAGTCTATAGATAGTCCGTAGTCATAGTGTTTAATTATGTGTATAATACTGGCGCGCATATTGAAGAGTCTTATGTCAGAAACCATATCCGACGTCACGTGATAATTGGTCGGCACTATACAGAGTTACTATGAAAGGACTGACCAAATTTTAATTTAGGGGGATAAAGGCTTATATAGTATTGTAATATATACTTTTATAGACATTCATTTAAAATAGTCCGCAAAAATGCTTTATTTGTGGTCACGCTACAACATACCTAGTACGATTCACGATGTCATCGGCCTGCTATTGCGCCTGCGGTCGATGGGAACTAGTTTTTAGCATCGTTTACGTTATAACCATGCATATTTTTGCATTGGATTAAAAGTACAGTTTTTTTTATTTTTTTTATCACTCCATAGATCGAAAATGTTATCGATTCCAAATCGTTTCTCAACATTTGGCTGGTACTTTCAATGTCACTCTGTATAAGCTTTCAAACATTTTAAAATTCAATTATGATTGATAAGCGTGAAAGTTTAAGTAAATCAAGGCTACTCGCTCAGCGCAATATGAGCCTTTGCTACATCGTAAGATTCAAGTTTTCTTGCGTTTTGTAATAGTACTTCTATTTAAATTATGCGCTTCGGTTTTACACTTTCTACGCTTTTTACACTTTATACTTATATTTTGAAATTGGCTAATCTAATCTAAATTTAAGCGAAATGATTAATTATGTGTGTAAGCTTGACGAATACAGCCGAAGCGCACAATTTAAATACTACTACTGTACATCAGTATGTCTTCTGTGCGTTTTTTTATGATATCGGAAGGTAAACAAGCAGTAAAGATTTCCTGATGGTAAGAAATTCACGCCGCTTAGACACTAAAGGTGGTAATGGTGCGTTGTCAAACTTAGGCCGGGTTGTTAGGCGAGCAAAAGTAAGTTTACCGGTTACCCTATCTTCCGAACCAGAACACATCAACGACAAGCGCTAACGTAGTGCTATTACTTTTTTTCTGTTCTATGGTCTCGGAGTAAGTTTACCGTTCTTTATCGTTCGAACTTGAACACGTCAACGGCAAGCACTGACGTAGTGCTGAAGCAAAAATAATTTTAGCAGCTACCTTATCCTCCCAACCGGAACTCGTCAACGGCAAGCGCTAACGTAGTGCTATTACTTTGTTTCTGATCTGTGGTATAGGCTCTAAAGTGAAAACTGCAAGTTTGTGGTCGAGTAGTGCTATTACTCTGTTTCTGTACGCTTACTCTTGAATCTCGATGTCATGCGAATTAGAATCGAATATGTCATTTTAGGTACCTACTCTTGAACACAGTACTAGCGGTATATTAACATTTAGTTCCAAATAAATTCAACCAATCCGATAAAATAATGTATTGCTTACTATAAATTAAATGACATTTATTCGCCAGTACTCAGTTCAACAGTACCTAAAGTGACATACTCCATTCCAATTTCTAATATAGCATAAATCGAGCTTCAAGAGTAACTCTACTGATTTGTGCTTTAAAGTAAAAGTGCAAGAGTGCGGTCGAGTTTTTTTTTTTATGACATTAGAAGGCAGACGGATTTCCTGATGGTAAGAAATTCCCGCCGCCTAGAGACACCAAAGGTGGTAATGGTGCGTTGCCAACCACAAGCCGGGATGTTAGGCCTCGAGCAAAAGTAAGTTTACTACCTTACCCTCCGAACCGGAACACGTCATGACGTTATGACGGCAGGAATAAAGTAAGTGGAGTAATAATTGGCAACATTGTGTACGTTCCAGGTTGGCGGCAGCGCAGGAGGCGGCGGGCGCGCAGGCTCGCGCGGCGCCAGCTGATACCATGGGCGGCGCGCATCAGCCCGCTACTCCGGGGCCCAGCTCGCTCTTTATATTCTCCGACGAAAATCTTATACGGAGGTAATTATCGCTGGTTCAGTCACGTGGAAAGAATGACAAGAAGATATGCAAAGCGAATGTGGATGGATGTAGGTTCTCGGGGAGACCAAGGTTGACATTCCACGATCAGATGTTGCGGATGTCCGTGGGCGGAGATGATCACTTTCCATAAGGTGACCCACTTGCTCGAATGCCTCCTCTTCTATAAAAAAAAAGATCGCTCAGATATTATCCGAGGGTGATGTCAGGAGTTTCGGAAACCGGCGTGTTTGTATGAAAAGGGTTATGAATGTGAAGGAAGCCAGACACTTTACACTTCCCTCGCGAAAACTACACTTGATCACTTTGGCTGAAAAAAATTAAAGTAAATGCTTCAAAAGTTGACTAATTTATTAAATACTAGCTGACTTCCTCTCGCTTGATATCAACAGTTTCCAATATGAAAATCACAAAGTATTGTGTTTCCCATTTTTCTGATATTTTCCCGGCATTCCTCTTCTTTAGAACCCTCTGACAATAACCAACATGACAAAGAAATAAGCGACATGGTTCCATCCGTTCCGGCATGATGTAAGAACCACGCGAAATGATGATTCATTTTTATATAAATAGATATGTACCCGAAATCGAACAGTTATGAAAAAACAGTGTCCATCTTTTTTGCCGTTCCCGCCAAAACTCCAACGTGAAAATTTACAAGATTTTTCTTAATGAATGAATGAATGTGTTGAGTATTTGGTATAATTATATTACATACATTTTTTGAATGTCAAAATTCTTCATTCTAAAAATAAGGATAACATGTACAATTTAGCACTTTATAATTAATTACCAATACATTCATAAACTTTCAATATAAGCAATTAAAAATTTATATCAAAATTAAACTGTTATAAATTATTTTTAGTTTCCAAAATTAATCAAAAAAAGAACATTAATCAAAAAAATATTATTTAAAATGTCAAATGTTAAAAAGTTTGAATTTCGAATCTTCAATCTGCTAAGTGTATAAAATACTTCTACATTGCTAAGCACATTACTGCAACTCGGTTGCATAAAATGGCTCGTATGATCGAAAAGTGATCCGATAATCAGAACGTGCGCTCGACGGACTCATTGATCGCCTCTGTGGTCTAGCGGTTCAGTTGTTGGACTTGACTGCATGAGGTCCCGGGTTCGAATCCCGGTTCGGGCAACAAGAAGTAAATTGGGTTTTTCCAATTTTCTAATAAAAAAAAAGATGCCCGAGATTGGATATGTGTCCAGTTGGCGATAGGCTTGCCACCAATCACATTGTGGGACTTAGTGTCTTCGGCTAGTGGGTACCCTGGTTGTGCCT
Organism: Calephelis nemesis; assembly: GCA_002245505.1. Lineage (NCBI taxonomy): Eukaryota > Metazoa > Arthropoda > Insecta > Lepidoptera > Riodinidae > Calephelis > Calephelis nemesis. The sequence goes on from NJDD01002549.1 coordinate 112,560, forward strand.
CTGCCTACCTCTCCAGGGATATGGGCGTGAAGATACTTTTTTTAACATTGAAATCCTAAATATCCCTAACATATTTTCTCTCAAGACCATTTCACAGACATAAATTATTAATAACGGAACTTGCTAAAGATTAAATTACTAGGAAATATACAGCTTAGGATCGTCTCCGTTAACGTCAAATGTAATTACAGGTTTCATTATGAGTCCGTAGAGCGTACGTGCTGATTATCGGATCACTTTTCGATCATACGAGCCATTTCACGATGCACCCGAGATGCAGCAGTAATGCGCTTAGCGACGTTGAAGCACTTTATTCGCTTAACAGATTGAAGATTCGAAATTCAAACTGTTTAAGAAAAATCTTGTCAAATATTAAAATAGGGTTTTGGCGCCATCGAGAGAAAAGATGGTCGAAGTTTTTTCATAATTATTAAATTTCGTGTTGGTATTGAGTGAAATTAGTCAATTTTGGTGGCATTTTGTACAATTTCGTTCAGTGAAAGTGCACAAATGAAATAATCATGAAGAAATTAGCGGATCATGCATTTCCTCGTTGCCGCCAAATCTCCTTACATGAGCTTGTGCATTGAGGCCGCCGCTTTACTCAAGAGCCTGACATGACGTACTGACGACTTATGACTGATGACTAATTATAATTGATCAAAATTGATATAAAATTTGATGAAAATTTCTACTTGACGAATGGCAAAATACTAACGTGAAGGCCAAAACTTAAAGAAAAAAAGAATATGAAAATACATACTCTAAATGACAAGTTGAAAGACTAGCAACCGTACTCAGACACGTGTAATATCTTTTTATTGGTCGACATTTTTAATAGGTACACAATTATTAATACTTAATGATAGATTAAATGTTAATTGGCGTCTTTGAGTGCAATCGTCTGATTGGCATACATTGATATCTTTACCCCACGTCTTTCTGCAGTAGAGAATACATACCTAGTGCCAAGTATTGCTATTCTATACACATTTTTATTTTATCTGAGACGACAGCCAAGAAGCACACGGCTCACTTGATAGTGAAATACAACCGTGGTTTATCTATAAAGATGTTATAGGTGCGCCGCTGTACAATGGCCGGGATGTTTTGTTTTATATTGATAATTTCTTATTTGAACTCAAAACAAGACCAGCTCGTAAGAGACGAGCACAGTGTTGCTACCAACTAGACAACTTTTGATAGAGAATTGTTCAGCAACTTTCCAGGGTAGGAATCCATAGTGTAACCTATGCCTCCATAGTGACATTATCATATTCCAGTCTAAAAGGTAGGTCAGCTGGTAGACTTGCACAATGGGCTCAACATTCCAAACACTCGACGGCGATGCACCTGTAATATCAAAGTATCTTCACGCCCATATCCCCGAAGAGGTAGGCAGAGGCACAACCAGGGCACCCACGACTAGCCGAAGATACTAAGTCCCACAATGTGATAGGTGGCAAGCCTATCGCCAACCGTGCACGTTTACAATCCCGACCAACATTTTTTTTATTAAATTGGAATTGGAAAAATCCAATTTTCTTTTTGTTGGCCGACCCGGGATTCGAACCCGAGACCTCATGCAGTCAAGTCCAATAACCGGACCGCTCGACCACAGAGGCGACACCTGTAATATCAATGGTATCTAAAGACTACGATCTCTTAACATCAAGAGAATCGTATGCTTAAGCCATAAAAATATATCTATTTGAAACCCAAATATTCCAATTCTTTCGAGATCTTCGACCCCGGGTCAGTCAACAAAAAAATAGAACATTTTTCTAATATAAGTAAGGATGCCCGGGATTGGATAATATGTACCCGGCCGACGATAGACTTATTACCTATCACATTATTATCACATTGTTCGGCTAGTCGTGGGTGCCCTGTGCCACTGCTTACCACCTCGGACATATAGGTGTGACGATACTTATTCCAATTCTGAAGAGAAAGCAGACTAACCTGTTCCTTGTTAAACTTACTTTATGCGAAATTAGTGTAACAGCTAAAAACTAGTGCTTTTTGGTGCTAATCTTCTGTAAAGCGCCATTGCAGTTGCGTGTCGTTTGTATCCAGTGGCCATAATTTTAATAAATACATTAATTATTTTCAACCTCATTAACCAATGTATAAATATATTAGTTTTAAAGTTTGTGTTTTTTTTGTGTACAACAAATTACTAAATAATATATAACTAGCAGTTTCACGCAGCTTCGCCAGCGTAACTTGGATTGTACTGCACCGATTTTGATGGAACAAAGCCTGTGTCACTCAGCAATAATGTAGCATTCTAAAGGTGAAAGAATCTTTGAAATCGGTTCAGTAGTTTCGGATTTCAAACAACAAAAAAATCAAACATTTCCTCTTTATAAAATTGGTATAGATAAATAATGTAAGGAGAAAAAATGAAATTTCAAGCAATATAATAAAAGTTTGAAATGTTTATATAAAAAATTGTATATTCATGTTTGTACACCTTGTAGTTTTAACCGAATTTGCAAAAGAAGATTATATGTTCGACTCCTATACTTTTGTATATAATAATATATATGATAATCGGTTTCTTCGTCGTTTATGAGTCAATTTTAAAATATCCAATACGTAATGTTTGCTCGCTGTTTTTGACATAAAAATACAAAAAGCTTGATATTGCAATATTTTTTCCTGTGTTCCATAATTAAAGGATATACCTATTTAAGAAAAAGTGTCTGATGTAGAACAGTTGTTTTATAGAAAAACTAACATGAACAAAAATAACCCTCTTGCCTATAAGTCAAATCTTGATAGGAAATAGTCACCACTGGCTATGGAGAAAACGTGTAAAATCTTTTCTTATTTTTTGACGTTTTGGTCGTTTACATAAATCGTGTTGACAGATGTAAAATAAGCCTTTATTAATTTTACATCTTTTATACATCTGATATATTAGATTTCTGCAAAGTAACGCCTGATTAAATAAAAAAAACGACGTGTTGCACTCCGGGAGTGCCGGTAGAAATGAAAACTTGAATATTAAGGTTGTGCATTTTTAAAATTTTGGAATGGTTAGGGAATTATTATACACGAATTACTTTAATTACCAGTACAAAAGTACAATCATTTATGTGGTAGAATGTCATTCATTTACTGCGCTATCGTACACAAACATGACAACACGAACATTCGCGCAAGCGCCCCGCGGCTTCTTACCAGTTTTCGATCAGGTCACGTGTCCTGACGCGAGTTTTGAAGTTTTTACCCATTCCAAAAAAAGTGCGCAACGCCGCAAAAGAAGTTTTCACTTCGAAAAACGTGTTATTGACATGATTGGTGCTGCAAATTTTCCCCATACCAAGTTTAAAATGTTTAGTTACATTAAGTTATAGAATGTGATTATAATACATAGATACATATCTTCACGCCAAGTCCCTTACAGAGTAGGCAGAGAGTATCGAGTGCCAGACTGATTGTAATATATTGGTAATATTATTAATTATATTTCCAGGTATACAAAGTTTATCATCGAGTGGCCACCCTTCGAGTACGCGGTGCTGCTCACCATCATCGCCAACTGCGTGGTGCTGGCGCTGGAAGAGCATCTGCCCAACGGCGACAAGACCATATTAGCACAGAATCTGGTAAATCATCATTATTGATCTAACATGGCTATATTCGCAGTTTTTGTAGCTTGTATTTTTTGCCCTACTCGTTGGTCGAGTGGCTTGCGTACACACCTAACTAGACCGACCAATCGCGAGGCTCGGGTTTGATTCCCGATAAGGGCAAGCATGTGTAATTAACATTTAAATGGCTGCTAAATGTGTTTATTATAATTATTCTGGTATCTACTTGAGTATTTATATGTATTAATATCGTTAACTAACACCCATAACACAAGCAATTATTCTTAGTTTGGAGTTAGATTCAATTTATGTAGCTTGTCCAGGGATATTTATTTATTTTACGAAACTGATTTTAACAATTAATGCCATAAGGACATTAGTTCTAAATATAAATCTTTAACCGTTTTTTTAAATAACGTGGACTAACGTATTGGTAAAATTAAGTTGATGTTATAGCCAGTGTAATAAATACTACAATAGCAAGTTGAACCTTGGAGTACTTTACTCCGTAGTTATTAATAAGACGGCTTATGATTATAAATTACTGACTGACCCGCTAGTTTGAACACAGACAAAGCATTTGTTCGGCTCTTGACTGGAGCAAATCTAATCCAGAGAGGATTTTTTTTTATGTTATAGGAAGGCAAACAAGCGGGCGGATTTCCTGATGGTAAGAAATTCACGCCGCCTAGAGACACCAAAGATGTT
>NJDD01002550.1:6383-17977 GCA_002245505.1 Calephelis nemesis
AACCATAACACTTTTACTAAGGTAATTTTTTTTTATTTGGTAGAACGCTATGTCACACACCACCAGGTGAAGGGTTATCCATGACTTCCTGGACACGTTGTATATATTTACATTAATTTTGTATAAATTTGACCTCAATCTGACTAGTGGTTTTTGAGTAATACTGAATAACGCATACATTTCCATATACTTGGATGACATCTCAAACTCAAAAACCACTACTCGGATTATGATCCACGATTTCACGTGGTCCACTTATCCAAACTTGACCAAATCTGTATGAAACCACCTTGGAATTCTAACCAACCTATTTAAAAAAGAATGACCAAAATCTGTTTGTTAATGATCAACTAATAGCGTAACAAATATACAAAAAATATGAGCACTAGAAGTCGAATTGAGAACCTTACAACCTCCTCTTTTTAGAGTCGGTTAAAAACATTTGGTATTAAAAACAAAGTTAATTCCACTTCCTATTATAATATCAACTACTTCGATTTTACGTCTACATATTTAATTTGAAATAACATTTTTGCTGAAAGTCACCTGAACATATTTTTGACACTATAAAAAGTATCAAAGCATATAATTTGTGAAAAGTACCAAGAGCTCAACATTATTATGATATTCGCCGCTCTTGAACTCGTTGAGAAGGTTGAAAAGGTGTTTTTTATTTATGAAAATTTTCGCGAGTGGGGTTTGGTCGTCGAGTTCCACCGGTGTCACTTGCGTGCTCACCAGAGCGGACGTAACGAACTTGCTGCCAGCTCTTCCGCGCCCCGCCCTGAGGGTTCTTGCCTTGGATATTTTACCTCATAAATCACAGTCGTGTTACCCGCCACTTTTAGTACAGCTTTATTAAAATGCACGAAAATATCATTTTTACTTAGATGCGTCGTCCTTTGTTATATTCTAGTATATCGCAAGCTACGCCCGAGCTTTAAGATGGGAATACACTGGTTAAACGCCTACGCATACGTAGCATCGCCTACGCATACGTAGCATCGCCTACGCATACGTAGCATCGCCTACGCATACGTAGCATCGCCTACGCATGCATAGCGTCACCTACGCGTGTTGATTGGTTCAATCTTACCTGCACTAATTCACCGATTCGATAAATATTGAGCAAGTCGAATACGATACGAATAAAAATACGAACGTGTGTTCACTTCTTTATTTGTTTGTCCTTCCACATTCCACACAAGATTGATATAGGCTACTTTTTATCCTTAAATGTATTCTGACGGGAGAGCAAAATAAGTCAAAAGATAGAAACGTACTACTCAAACGTAACACGATGCCACGAAACCCAATGCCTGTCAATATATATCAATTCCGTATAATCAATATGGTCAGAGGTAAATCTAACCCGCTACGTGACAACATCCAGTCGATCCGGATTGGCGTGTTGCCGGTAGAGGTGTAGACATACCACTAGACGCGTCACGCACAGTGTTGCTTCTGAGCAACTGGCAAACATAGTCAGATAAAACTAGATCAGTTTTATCTTTATTTTATCTTTATTTTATCAAAGCACGACAAATCGCAGATTACTTTTTAAATATTTTACTTTTTAAAGTGATGTTAAAACTCTTGTATGATTATTTATGAAGACTGTAAAACAAGAAGAGGTAGGCAGAAGCACAACCAGAGTACCCGTGACTAGCCGAAGACACTCAGTCCCAAAATTTGTGTGTGGTGGCAAGCCCATCGCCAACTGGGCACACATCCAATCAGGGGAACAGTTTTTTTTTTTTAAATAGGAAAAACCACATTTTCTTTTTGTTGCCCGACCCGAAAATCGAACCCGGGACCTCATTTAGTCCAACATCTGGACGACTAGACTACGGAGGCGATATCTTTATATTATATTGTATTTTTAAGTGAAATGTCAGAGAACAGGTACATATTTCTCCCGATGGTAACGGACAACCTTGGCTTATAGATACCACAGATGTTACGGTGCGTTATACCCTCTGAACCGGGACATAACAGAGTCATTATGGCGGCAGGAATAAGTAAGGCGTTGAATCCCCACCCGGTCAATTTGCTGCACAGCGCTCTACTCTTATTAGTGATAACCTAATCTGACCAGTGCTTGTTTTTCTGAGTTGGCTGGCAGATGGTATATTCTACACAGTGGACCCAAAATGAAATAACATATAAATAAAAAAGGAAATATTTGCAAATCACAATGTGGTTAGTTGGAAGTTTCAATATTTTTCAACAACTTCTTAACACATATGATTAATGATCCCATAAAAACATATTTTCGGGATAAAAACTTTCCTATGTGTAAATACAAGTTACCCTCTATGTGTGTGCTAAATTTTATGAAAATCGGTTCCGTAACTTTTGCGTGAAGGAGTAACAAAGAAACAAACATACAAACTTTCGCATTTATATCATTAGTAGGGCTAGCTTGCTGTCCCGGCTTTACTAGGATAGTATTTTTTAATCATATTTGAATTTGAATAAAATCGGTTAAGTAGTTTTGGTGGTGCATAATTTACATCGTTCACTGAGATCATGTATTTTTTACCTTCTTTTTCCTTTACTTGTTCGCCTTCCAATATAAAAAACTAAAACACCAATTTTATCTTTAAAATCTTTGTAACTTAATAAAAAGCTTGGTTGCCGTTAGCGTTTCTAAACTACACCGAGAAGACGGAGAGCATTAGTTAAAAACGGCAATAAAAAAAGTTGGTTAATGTGCTAAGGGGTAAGGAAAGTTTCAGGTGAGCATCTTCTTTTGTGAGACGTGAGTGGCCTACCTTATCAGGGTTCCTTTACTTAGAAGCTTATTTCTCACTGTGAATAGATATACTTAACTGATATATAACGTTTGTTCGACACGTCTTTTCGTATTTATTGCAATAAAACTGGGAAAATCTGACCAGAGACAGAATTTGTCACTTTGTGAAACATTTTCGTAAGTTTCATAAATTGACATTTGTTTTTCACGCGTCCATTTTCTTTTATTTTGCGTGACATGGCCGAGACTTTCGCTACGTGTCTATATTTTGTGCTTTCGCGTGCACGATTTACATCAACCATGAGGATTCGATTCCTGACTAGAACAGTAGGGTTAGCCTTGAATCTCGATTTCATGCAAAATAGAAATTAGAATCGGACGTGTTATTTTAGGTCCCTACTCCGGAACACAGTACTCGCGGATTATTAACATCCAGTTCCAAAAAAAAACAAATCCGACAAAGTAGTTTATTATTAATTACTAACTAAGTGTTTATGATTCGCTAGCACCGTGTTCAAGAATTTAGGTGTTCTTAATAGCATATCCGATTACAATTTCCAAATTATATGAAATCGAGATTCAAGAGTAGCCCTACAGGTATTTGTGTAATGAATATAATGTTCTGTATTTGTGGTTTTAGGTGTTTATTGAATTTTTAACGTCTACTTTATTGTAAAGCAGTAAAACAAATTTGCATTTCGCTGTTTGTCCCTATGTATGCTTAGATATTTAAAATTACGAAACGGATTTTGATGTGGTTTTTTTAATACATAGAGCAACTCAAGAGAAAGGTTCATTTGTATAATGACATATACAAGTTTGTCCACCCGTGCGAATCTGGAAAGGGCTGCTAGTTATTGATGTATGTATTTCTATGTTCAATCATTGACTAATACAACACTTATGATATAATGATTATTAAAGTTACATTCATTTATCCAGAGATATCCTTTTATTACTTTATATTTGAGCTACCTGTATGAATGAATGAATGAAGGAGTGGAATCACTATTTTTTTATGATATAGGAAGGCAAATAAGCAGACGGATTTCCTGGTGGTAAGAAATTCAAGCCGCCAAAGATACCAAAGGTGCGTAGCAAAGCAAAGCAAAAGTAAGTTTATCGGCTACCTTACACTTCGAACCGGAACACGTCATGACGTTATGGCGGCAGGAATAGGTAAGGTGGTGGTACCAATCCGGGCGTGTCGCTGCGAAATTCTACCACTTAGTTAGATGTCACGGTGTTAGTAACGGTAAGATTTATGAGCTACTTAGCAAGAAAGGCACATGGTCTATTCTGCAAAGGAGCTCGGACCAACACGGGGAAAAATTGATGAACTTTCCACACTTTGTTTAGTAAACAGATATGTTAGAAAATGTATTACTTTTTGCGTTAAAAGTGTGAATAAAAAAAGGCAACTTAATGACTGATTGAACGATAAAATAGTGTGGGTTATTTTAAATGTTGGTGCATAATAAAGTGTATTCATCCGTTCATTCATAATTGACGTCTCTGAGTGTGGCCACACGATGCATATTATCAATATTTTCGTTAACTTTTCTTACAACAAAATAAATGAAAATGTATTAAATTAACAAAGAAATATCCATGTACTAGCAGATTAAAGCATCAATACAATTGTATATACTTAGTTTTTTCAATATTGTGATAGTTTCTCTGATATGAGGTAGGCGAAGGTGCAACCAGGGCACACACAACTAGCCGAATATACTAACCATACGTCAGTTAACATTTAATCTATCATTAAGTCACGTTTTGTTTTATCTTAGAAAATATTGACTTAACGACTGATTTAAAGACTAGTAACGTTTCTGAATTCGGTCGTAAGACGTATCGCGAACCGGTCACATGTCCGATCCCGGACAACGTTATAAGAATAATTGAAAAAACGAATTTTCTTTTAGTTGACCGACCCGGGGATCGAACCCGGGACCTCATGAATTATATTCCGACTCCGAAGCGCTAGACCCCAGAAATGGTTACAGTTTCATATAAAAGTAGCATTGATAGAAAAGTAAGATATATCATCCAAAGGTTTCAGCCACACAAATTTTAAACGTGACAAAAAATCAAAGAACTACGCAAGTTTCTTATATTACCAACGCGTCACCATCTCCCAGTCATGAACCGAGTGCAGATGAAAATATAATAATAGAGGAGTATCAAACGTGATGTTATTAAGGAGATCCGTGACCGGGGTTGGGATTGTGGAGGGCGAAGCGCGCACGCATCGCACGTGGATCGAATGATAACCTGTCCCATGCAAAACCAACTAACGAACGTACGTATGGTAAAATAAACTATAAACTCAGTGAATAACTCTATAGCATCTTAGACTAGTCGCCCCTACTAATGTTACGAATGAAATGTGTTGTTATTCGATTTACGAAAATGAATGTCTAAAAGAATGAATGAATGAATGGAAAAATTATTATTTCTTTATCTTACCAATCTCTCAAATTACATTGTATAATTATTGTAACATTACTTTACATAAAGCCACACTAAAACAATGATAAAAAGACAAATCTTTTAAATTTTATTCGTCGTATCTTGTCAGTAATAAGCATAGTAAGCATAGCAAGCTGAACATTATCAAACTTTTTCATGACAAATTAAACATCAATCAAACATGTATTTTTTATCGTATTATTAATCAAAATAATTTGAATGGTGTAAAACTGCAAAAACCGACTCTGATTTCAATAATTACGTTGTCCAAGTTCACAAAAATTGGGTTTTTGTCTCGATTTTCCTGGGATTTTCGTCTTCAGATCAAAACCGAATACGCTCTTCCTAATTTAAAAAAAATTTCAATCGGTTAAGAATGACAGAGACGTCAGTTAACGTACTTTAAATACAGATATTTTTTCTGAATTGGCTAAACAGTGTAATAATAACAAAATTGTATTTTAAAAAAAACTGTCTATTGACGCCAAAGATCCTAATGTTGCCTGGTAGTAGTAGAAGTAAGTTAAGCAAGTTTATTGGCTACTTTTACCCTGCAAACTGGAATCCGAAAGTGTCGAAACCTGACTACACCGACAGAGTAAATTAAGCTGACCCAGGTTAATTCAGCCATCATTAACTAGAACATTAATTTAACAGGCGATAAGATCATCACAACCCCGCGCCACAAATGTTTGCAAACTAATAAAAAACTTACACAACAATTTTACCTATGCTTTCATGATCTAGTTACAGCTTTTCAACTTTTATACTCGACAAAAATATTTATCACTTTTCAGAATCGGTTGTAATTCTTCGGTCAGACGTAAAGGAGAAATACTTTTATTTGTAGAAATGGGAACGCCCGTCGGCGCCTAATCAAGGAGTTGGCTGGGACTTGGCGCTAACGAACAGGTGTACCTATAAATACTTTCCGAAGCGATTGCTGCAGGGTTTAATCAGCAACGGCACCATTTTACCGCTTTTCATTGACTCCCGACTGACCTGACGCCGATTGGAAACCTATACTCTAGGGAACTGCTGAAGAAAATTAACTTATATTTCCTAAAATCCTCGCATATTTATGAGACGTTAACGAAAGCTAATTTATTGGTCTCCAAGCGTTGAGAACTTAGGGAAAAAATTTATGATTTAAATATTTTTTTCAATTTTTAAATTTGCGTTTTTGATATATCATATAAAAAAAGTGATGGATTTTTGGGATTGTGGATATTCTTGATGGTGAGACCTTATGTGTTTTCTCTTCTGAGACAATTCTGTTTTTCTTTTCATTTGGCGTAAAAACTATTATTCGTTTTTGTGCTTTTCACAAAACATAAAAACTTATTAACTTTTAACTGTCATTTAAAAAAAATTTTTTTTGGCTTTAGAGTTTTAAAGAATAGCATAGAAAAGGCAAATGGCATACATAACTTGGACAGTAAACAAAGAGCTTCAGTTCACATGTTTGCCCTACCTGTAATTACCTGTACCTGGTACAAGTATTCTAATACTTTTCTTATTTACTGCCCTTGGGTTTCAATGTAACCACTATATTTTACATACGTCCTGTTAGCCTGTAACACGTTTCTGGAATTCTAAATTCTACTAAAAGTGCTTTTTCTCAGTAGCTGAAAAATGAATATCCGGCGAAATAAACTTAGTGGGTTTGTATTTTATATTTTTAAAAAGATATTATACTCCTATGTTCATAAGAGACTAGACGCTACTCGCGGTTTCGACCATATATGAAATTTGTTAAACTCTCGCGAAAGTATTTGTTCAGAAAAATAAGTACATAAATATTCCTAGACGAATAACACAATTTGGATCTAACTCCAAAGTAAGCAAATTAAAAACTTATGTTATGGGCATTAGTCAACATTTATAATAATACATAGAAATACTTAAATAGATACCAGATTAAATTTAGTAAGCTCCCAGTCCCAGAAATGCAGATATTTAAATGTTCATCACAGTAATGGTAACCCCCGTCGGGAATCGAACGTGTACGTTAAACCCTCTACCATCGAGGCTGTTAAAGTATAAAAAGAACTCACACTCCAGCTTCATAATTTATACTCACAAAAATGGTATATGGTTTTTCGGTCTACGTGAAAGAATGACAAACACACTTTCACATTTGTTATATTGGTATGATCTTTAAATTCGTAACGGTGAGATTCGAGAAAGAGAGGGATTGAAAGAAAGTGTTGGTATAAAAATGAGAAAGTGCAGGCTCTATGGGTTTGGTCATGTGGAAAGAATGACAGATGAAAGATTGACAAAATCAGATAGATGTTAATTTTACTCTTCAAGTTCCCTCTCGTAACACTTATTACTATAGCCACTCTTTTACATCGCAAGCAGTGAGGCTTTGGAATTCTCTTCCCGTGGATATCAGGAGACTCACTCACTCTTTAGAGCTGCTCTAAATATTAATATTTTCAAAAGTATGTTAAAGCGTCACTTTCTGCATTCACTGTGATTAATACTTAGCTTGATTGTCCTCAATTCTAATACCTATAATTAAAACAGGTTTATGCTTTAAGGACGATTTATTTTGTCTATTAGTAGATGCATTTTTATATTTTTAAGAGCACCATTATATATATAAATCTTGTTCCATACTTGAGGGTTGCCTGGAAGAGATCGCTGACTTGGCGATAAGGCCGCCTTTGTGTATCTTATAATTTAAGTTTTATTTCATGTATTTGTAATTTATATGTATTTGGTGCACAATAAAGAATTACTGTATTGTAATGTATAGATACAGTACAATGTGAATGTGAATGGACGAAGTCAGTAGTAAAGATCTAGGTTGACATTCTACGATCAAATCGCTCGAGCTATGTCCGAGACTAGGGTGTAGAGTCTCCGAAACCGGTGTGTTAGTATAATCAGAGATTAGTAAATATAATATTGTTCTTTTCCCGAACCGACTTCAAAAGTAAAAAGGTTTCGTTTGAAGTCGGTTTTTTAACGAAGAGTTATTTTTATTTAATACATTTTTGTTATTGCTGATATATTTTAATTTAATGATCTTTATTGCATGGTATAAGGCTCTATATAATATAACCTTACTAAATATTTTTATAGCATGTTGCTGAATGCCGATGTCTGTAATCTTGTCACTAAGTTACCTAAGTTAAATTTACTTATGAGGTTTAAGGGCCCATGTATGCTAAAATGCGTCAGCAGTATAATGTTTTTTTCATTCAAAGCAATCATGGATCTTGGTGACAAAAATACAAAATAACATGAATATGCTTTATAAGATTAGTGTTTAAAAAACACGATTCACTTCACTTTGCCCGATAGAAAAAAATCAAAAAGTTAACCTTTTTTTGAAAGCAAAACCCAGCTGTCTACTTCAATTATGAAAATATCGACACCAGATTTAACATAGATAAGTAGGTACTATACCTAAAAGATAAGTGTTTCAGTTTTTGTACTTTTTTTCCAAATTATAGTGTCAAAAATAGTGATTTGTCGCATAAGACGTTTACTTTAGAGCGCAATATTTCATAGTAATCATGGAACGGGAGAGTGCGGTGATTGGCTCTTCTGGCTGACTAAGTATGGAGCTTTAATTTAATTTATTAAATTTAAAACAGACATTGCGATAGGTGAAAGTATGTAAAAAAATGCTTATTAAAATAAAACTAATGGGCCTACATGAATTAAAATTTTATGCAACTAATTTGAAATTATTTCGCAACAAACAAAAAAAGAATTACGTAAATCGGTTCAGAAACCTCGAAGAAATCGGTGTACATACATAACAATTATACCGGCCGAATTAAGAACCTCCTCGTTTTTTTGGAAGTCGATTAAAAGAGTAATGAATGTGGATGAAAGTAGACGGTTCTGCAAGGATTTTACATTTGGCACTCAATTCTGACTCAAAAGGTGCTTGGCATGAAGATATGTACGCAACTTTAAAGTCGATTTGAATCGACTAAATTATAATCTTCCTAATTTAATTTTTTTCTTTTCCCCGTGTTGGTCAGGGCTCCTTTGCAGAATAGACCATCCACCTTTCTGCCAGGCAGCTCGTTAAGGGTGAGCATAGGCTTACCGTCACTAACACCTTGACATCTTACTAGGTGGAAGAGTTTCGCAGCGACTCGCCCGGATTGGTCCCGTGCTGTACATATTCCTGCCGCCATAAAGTCAGTATTTGACGTTGACGTGTTCTGGTTTGGAGGGTAAGGTAGCCGGTAAATTTACTTTTGCTCGAGGCCTAATATCTCATCCTCAGGTAAGGAACGCACTATACCACCTTTGGTGTCTCTAGGCGGCGTGGTTTCTTACCATCAAGAAATCCGTCTGCTTGTTTGCCTTTCAGTGTTATAAAAAAAAAGATTTATTTAATGGTAAGGCTTTAGAAGATTTATTTAATTTCTTATGATTAGGAAGTTTAAGATAAAAACTCATGTTAAATACAAATAAATACCCTGTTTATAAAAGTATAAAACGATTGAAAAAAATGCAAACGCAAGTTTAAATTAGGCCTCAAACACATGAAAAGCTAACTCTGAAAATGTTATGAAACAGCTTTAATCAAGTAACACTCATGCGGTGCTAAGTAAGCTAAAGTTAAATAAAGAACGAATGCGACTATTCCCAGCACGTCGCAGGCGCATGCGCTTTTGTTCTAAACTTTTGACTGGATCAAATTAAAAATGAATGCAATGTGCAGAGTAGATGTAGGGTTGGACGGTTGTATCACTTTGAGAGTAATTAAAAATAGAAAGAGCTGTCTTTTTGTGAAAATAATATGGAACTCGGTGAAATACTTTCTGACGTAATGAGTGACAAGGATAGAGGGGAAAACTATGATTAATTATAATTATTCTCATCTCTACAAAAATCAATATGATTATTATTAAATATATTACAGTACCAAATATAATTATACAACAACAATACAAAATATGATATTACTATACTTAACAAGTAATTGTTCACTATACTTACGGCCACACTCAGAAGTGTCAGTTAACATTTAATTAATCATTGACTGATAGAAAGATGATTGACGTCTTACACTTAATTGCTTATTAGTTATTACTTAATTTATTTACATAAATACATATAGATAGATCTAATTTATACACTACTGAAGGCAAATAAATAAACATAAACATAAACAAACATACATACATATCTTCACGCCAAGTCCCTTACGGGTAGGCTGAGAGTATCGAGTGCCAGACCTCACGATCCTGACAAACCTGTCTAGCTTTCTTCACATTAAATACCCTATTCATACAAACACGCCGATTTCGGAGACTCTTGACACCACCATCGGATAGTATCCTATTGATCTGATCGTATAATGTCAGCCTTTATTTACTAAATACTTAATTATATAATTACGGACGTATTTGATTAGTTAAATTTCATAATTTCACCACAGGATTTGTGGTGTTAATAAACATAGATTAAAATCCTCATATTTCAAATAGTTAGTGTAGTCAGCGAGAGATAAAGGCACAGAAAAAGTATGTTACTAATTATCATCATTATTAAATACTATCCACGAACTCTTAGGTAAATTGCTTGTTCTTCGTCACCATAGACTAGAATTTCAAATAAACTTTCATCACCCATTATAGTTATATAGGGGTTGATTTTTCAAGCTTAGTAGGTTATTGAATTTCTTTAAATACGTGCTTATCAAATTTCATTAAAACCGGTCCAGTGGTTTTGCCGTAAATGCAAACAGGCAGATTTTCTGATTTATAATGTTAAGAAATATATCAAGTACCTAATGAAATTAAACTGTGAAAATTGAAAAAAAAAATTGCGTGTATACTTATGTACACGCGTTAGAAGTTATACTTCTTCGGCGTAATAAGATAAAAATATTTTTAAAATTTTATCTTTTGCCTTATTTTACATTTGTAGACAAAATGAAACTAACCATAGAAATAAAGAAATATTGTGAATACAGTTGTCAGTACTCACGCTAACATACGTAGATGTCCTTACTTTTACTTTGTTGGTACCTTTTTTTGAAAAACTAAAATGTTATCTATAGCTAGCTTCATCATGTCGGTTTTTCGTGCCGGTGTGCGCGCGCATCGTAAAAATTTACCCTCATCATTTTTTCCTAACGCGCCAAAGGAAGTATAACTTCAATAATAAAGTTATTATATCTCATAGCTACACAGTTCTTTGTTAAAATAAAATGACGTCATTGTAGACGAACCTCAAATTTTACAATCGGCCTAACTTTCGAACTTAGACTCACGGCGCGATTTTTTTTTATTTCAAAACTCATGAGACGGGTAATTTTTGCGGTCCCGTAGCCGCCGCGGTTGAAATTATCGCCCGCAAACTTGGCGGTTGATTA
>NJDD01002550.1:48209-87415 GCA_002245505.1 Calephelis nemesis
GCCGCCGTTACCGCGTCTATGCCCTGCTCGCAGACGGTAATAAAACCACGAATTCCACTTGCAAGTCACGGACTATATTACTGCAAGTCTGCTGCGGCGGACCCTCGACAAGTCGCATGAACAGATGTTAGATTACTAATCTTCCCGTCATATCAAACTAAAATAAGCATTTGAAGTTTAACTTGGAACTGTCTTGAGTAAATTACTTCAATAGTCTGTACCTACCTACTCTCAAATGCTACACTATGGAGTTAATAGATAGATACGAGTACTAGTCGTTCCCCATAGATCGAAATTCGACCATAATAAATTTTAATATCTTTTTGATAAGAACGCCACCTTCATTTATCAAAATCAACTACTTTTTTTCCAAACTTCATTAATATAAATTTTAAAGAAACAAAAAATTTCGCCCCAGGTTTGAACCTGTAACCTTTCGTCTCAAGCCGAAGAATGCTGTAATGGTTTGAGCTACTGAGGATTCCATTGCCAGCGTCATAGCGTCGCCATTCCTGAAAAATAGGCATCACATTTGTGATATAGGTACTCCTGATGTTGCAAATCTTGGAGGTTTAGTTGATCTCGTCCATTATAGGACACATTTAACCATTTCCTCTCTTTGCTATGTTAAAATACAATAAATACGTATTTGGTTATAAAAAAACATTGTACGCTTGCATTAGTCAAAAAACTTAAATGTGGATTGGTACCACCGCCTTACCTATTCCTGCCGCCATACGGTGTTGACGTGTTTCGGTTCGGAGGCTAAGGTATCTGACAAACTTACTTTTGCTAAAGGCCTAACTTCGCGGCCTCAGATTGGCAACGCACCATTATCACCTTTGGTGTCTCTAGGCGGTGTAAATTTCTTGCCATCATGAAATCCGTCTGCTTGTTTGCCGTACAATATCATAAAAAAAATGTTATTTGAGTCGTAGTTGGGGAATCACTATCAACGCTGTGTCCACGCTCTGCTCGCAGACGGTAGTAAAACGGAAAATTACACTTGCAAGTCATGGACTATATACGAGTAGTAGTGTAGTATTGCGGTAATATTTAACACAAGTCGGACTCTCGATACGTCGCACAGATGATAATGTACTAAGGTATATAAATACTTTTTAGCAAGAGACAATGTACTCTGTGCACGGATACTAGATTACTAACCTTTTTTTCTTTAGGTTTTGGCATTAGCATTTTGCCATTAGTCGAGTACAAATTTGCACCAAATTCACCATAATCGGGATTCAATTTCAAATATATTAACTCACATAGTAACTTGTGATCTAATATATCTAATTTTCATAGAAATGAGGTGACTATCGATTTCAGGCTTCATGCAATTAAAATATATCATGGACAGAATTCAACACTGTAACATACGCCAGAATATTGACATCAATATTTGATATCTACATATTTACGTGATGGACTGGGTCTTTTGCGTAGCATCTGACACCATGTCTGGTAGGCCGCAAGAGACAAACATAGGTTATTTGTGTCAAAAATATATTGTAATTTTTATTTTTTTATTTATGTATTTTTACACGTAAATTCGTTAAAATATATTAACGACTAGGCTAGCACTTATTAATTTAAGCAAATAATGTAACGATCGAGTTTTATTCTATCTACCATACACTGCTGTGGTCGGGATGTTAGACATACTGAGCAAGTCTACCGACTACCACCCGCTCAGATTTTTTATATGAGAGTACGCAGCTCTCCTGATGATAAAAAATACCCGTAGCCTATTGACACCGTAGATTTTGTAGGTGCATCGGTCTACTGTGGTCGGGATGTTAGGTCTACTGTGCAAATCTATCAACTCCCACACCCCAGGACTGTAACATGACGAGTCGCTATGGCGGTAAGAATGAATGAATGAATAAATGCTCACTACCACACCAGCACACCATTCCAACACAGAAAAGTGTTTTTTAAGACATAACATACAAACGAATGTATTTAACGTAACAGGTAAGTCTTTAGTTTAAACTAGTAGTTAAACTCTTAAAACAGGTGTTAGGAACTTAGTTAAAATATCGGGTTTTAAGAACTTAGTAAACTTTCGTTTTCGTTTTCTCAATATTACTATCTTTTATTTATTTATTGATTTGCGATTCAATAGTCCGTTATTGCCGTTGACTACACGAGGTCACAAGCTAGCTTCCTGAATTGGGGAACTCAAATAAAGTTTTTCATTTTGTAATAAAAACAACATAACCCGAGGATAGACAAATCCGTCTGGTAATAGGTCTGACAATTAACACCTTGTGGGACAGTAGTACTTACCTTCGACTAATCAACCTAATGATACCTATGCCTACCTCTTTGGATATACGGTCAAGAAGATACACATTTAAATATAATATTTTATTAACTGTAAAATGGAATAACAAGGAAACTACTATTTACGTAGATTGTGTTCATAAACCCAATCCCAAAAAGGCATAAAATTATCTTAATAATCATTAATTATTCTATTACACACAATACAATTAAATGTAACAAAAAAATACCAAATTTATTTATTTTTATTCATAAAATTTAAGTGTGAATATGATTCCAAGTACAACCTTTTAGTGCATATATTACTGTATAAGTATATTTTTAAAATATAATTAGCTGTTCCCCGCGGCTTTGCTAGCGTGGCAGTTAATTCTTTTACTAATCTGGAGTTGACTTAAAAAGTGTATGAATAATTTATTCCTTTTTAAACGTATATATTTATTTTTAATCGACAGCCCATTAATAAGGACTTTCATTCAAATTTTCACAACCTATTTCACCCTCGGATAGAATTTCTAGAGATGCTTAAATACATATCTACTTATTTTTAATAAGTAGCCCAAAAATAAAGTTTAGTGTTTTTAATTTAAAAAAATGTCTGTCTTCAATCTGGACTGGATTCCAACCTTAGTGGATGTCCACGTAATAAAACAACTCTACTCACCAAATTTCATGACTGTAACTTGAACAGTTTTTGCTCGGCGATGATGAATCAGTCACTCAGTCAGAACATGTTATTTTCTATGTAAAGATAAATGAATACTATTAATATACGAGTATTTATAATTTACTCTAAATTCAAAATGATTAAACTACCAAAGATGACATTGCATTAAGAGGCATATATAACCAGTTACAAATGCAACTGTTATTATTAAAATTACATTTTGTAAGAAAAGTTTTTTTCAATGAACCTGAAAATGACTTTATTTTCAGATTTTAGAATTGTACTAGCGGCCCGCCCCGGCTTCGCACGGGTATAAAATATAATAGAAGTGCAACAATGTTCTATAGCAGATATATAAATAATATAACGTACACCGCCATCTATGAGAACTTCATAAAACTAACCAGGAAAGAAACAATTAATTAATATATATTATTCGTTTACATTCACGACATAAGTGAATAATTGAGATGATAACTATCCTATCTTTTAAGTTAGACCAAAATACGGGTACATGTGAAATTTGATTGAAATCGGTTCAGTAGTTTTGGAGTTTATCGGCAACATACATCGTGATACAAGTTTTTTTGTATATATAAGATTTCAATACCCAATAACGCCTTAACAGATTGGACGGGGATTTATAAACGTAGTGCCAACTTATTGCAAGAGCTTATTAACTGCAAAAAAATCCCTAGATACCTTTTTTTCATGGGTGGCTTCATTTTAACATATTCGACGATGAAAAACTCACCAACTTCTAACTAATTTACTTTAGGTATTACGCAGCTTGCTATGAAATCCATAACTGCAACTTTGGCAGTCGGATATTTACTGTCAAAATGTTGAAACTACCGTTTATTTAAGAAAAACGAATATGTCACACAATGACTTCTAACAATAAGCCGACAAATTATTTACTTAAAAGACAAGAACAAGAAGGTACTATCAATAAAGAAGTAGTATAGTTGGCAAATTGAATTGAATAAAACACACAAGTCCGCTAACGAGCCGGTGTTTACCCAAGTGGACACTAATTGGCTTAGCCACTGGTCGCCAACGCACTCAAACAAAACAATTTAAGCCTGCGCCCCAACGGATATGGCATTTTCGTGCTTTTTGTACAATCTGTTCTTTCGTTAGAAATATTTGCATTTCTGTTTTGATCACCTTTATTGCATGGTTTCAATTTCCATCCATCCCATCCGTTTCCAGCAAATTGTTTTATATTGTCAACCACAGTTACGTTACAAATGCGTTGGGAATTTGTTTGAGGATTCCACACCATTGTAAATTTATTACATTTTTTGTCTTTTGAAATTTTTTGTTTGTCTCTATCTGGGTTTAAAGTAAAAATGCGTTAATTTTTTTAAAACTTTTGTTTGTATGGCTACTTTTTTAATTAACTATAAAAACTAACACTGATCACCCTTGTTACCCCTAATGCTGGGTCATATATTTGTTATTGATTGTCTTTTTAATCACTAAAATTTTAAAAAGATAAAATGTGATCAAATACATTGTTCGAAAAAGTTTAAAAACCATCTCCTTTCTAGGTTCTGTATTGCAAAAATGTAGTAATTTAAACAATACATTCACGATTCGACTACATGTTTATTTTTAATCATTTTTGTATGTTTGTACGCGATTACTCAACCAACAGCCAACCGATTTTGAGAGTTTTTTTTATAAATATAGGACGCGATTCCGAGGTGGTGCCATATTAGGCTTATCATGATGAGACTAGTGGTTTTGTGAATTACACTTAATAGTGCATATATTTTTGACTTATGAATATTTGTGCATTATTAAGTGTTACTCAAAAACTACTAGTATGATGTTGATAAAATTTATGTGAGACGATTCCGTAACCGTTTGGTATCATTAAAAAAAAGTTATCAAACAGCGACATGGTATCTAATGGTAAATACATAGAGTGGGTTTTTGCAGTTTTGCTGAGCTTAATTATTACATTTTTATTACAGTATAATATGTAGAGCAAGTCGAACTGGTCAATATTACCTAATCAAACCAACACTCGAAATTTTTGTTAAACATACATTACGGAGCCAAAAATGCTTTTGTTTATAAACATGACAAACAATTAATTAAAATATAACAAAAGTCATTAAGAAATACATGAATTTTTTGTACCTACTATATTATTTAAAAAAAATGTAGGATACATGGTACTATTTCCTTGAGAGTTTGTCGACAGTCTTATAACATGAAGCTGTTACTATTTCAAATATTAAGCTCCAGTACACATTTACACAAAGATTCACATTTAAATTGCCGCATCCATTTTTATTCAATCTTGATATATAAAATTAAGACAGAGTAAGTTTGGAATAAAAATGTAATCAGTGTAATAAAGTAAGCGACTTATGAGACAGTTCTTTATCAGGTCAAATAAACAAATATAGTTAAAAAAACAGAAAAATCCACTAATTGCACAGTAAATAATTTTACTGTAAAAAAATTAAAAACTTAATTACACTCAACGCTATCAAAACGGTAGGATGATTTTGATATAATGATTTTCACGCCAATACCTTAAATTCCAAAAAATGGTAGCAACATACTATTGTCTATTTATTTTAACAAACGAGTAGTATGTCCCTCGTATTATTCCGACACTGACAGAGCTAGATGTAGCTTTTGTAGTGATTGGCACTACGCCTTTATTTTCATTGTCAAATTGTAATAGCGCGTTCTGATTGATTGAAATTAACTTTATGTTGATTATGTGGACCAATAACAATACAGTAATTTTTGGCACTCGTTTGTTAAAGGAAATAAAGTATAGTAAAATTTATAATGTCTAAAGTCGTCTCTTACTTTCAAAAAAGTTATTTGCTTGATTGCAAGAATCATTCATAAGCCATAGTTTTTACTGAATTTTGAAAATTAAAAATTAAAAACTAATTTCGCACTTAAAACAAAACTAAAAAAACAACTTTATACAATTACAGAAAATAGTACAGTTTCATTATAAATATAAATACTTTAGTCCACAACTTAAGGAACATTTCAGGAAAATGTTATTTAAAAATACGAATACTATAATACCTTGAAAATATCTAAAAAATGTTTAATAAGAAGCAAGCAATTTTAGAAATGCCGCAAGGCAATTGCCAACTTAAGTTCACCTTCCCAACGAGATGAAATTAAATAATACACCCAAGTTTCTGTCATGGAATATTTGGAAATTATTTCGCTTGTTATATGTCACTGGGAGATATTATTTTCATTATACCAGATTTGTTTCTGTTCTTAATTTATTAATCCTTTGTTATTTAATAAACAAGTAATTATAAAAACTTGGCTTTTCAGCATTATATAGTATTATTATATACATTCTGTAGTAGTAGTAGTAGTATCTTGACGCCCATATCCCCGAAGTGGTAGGCAGAGGCACAACCAGGCACCCACGACTAGCCGAAGTACTAAGTCGCATAATGTTTGGACAAGCCTATCGCCAACCGGGCACATATCCAATCCCGAGCAACGTTTTATTTTATTAGAAAATTGGGAAAACCCAATTTTATTTTTATTGCCCAACCCGGGATTCGAATCCGGGACCTCAGGCAGTCAAGTCCAACAACTAAATGACTGAACCGCTAGACCACAGAGGCGATAATTTTAGCTTTCTAATATTATAAATTCGGAAGATTATAATATGTCCGGATACGACTTACGGCCAATATTAATAATCAATCCTTACCCAAAACTCCCTGCTTGAGATTGATATTTTGATCCGTTTTTATTTTATCGCTTGCCAATAATATATCTGTGGACTGGACAAATATGGCAATCGGGTATAAGATAGGTCGGTGGATACGCAGCTATCTAGATTGCTTGAAATCCATCTTTAGAGATACATTATTAACATTGGCCGTTAGTCGCCATAATGGTTCCTGATAGGTCGTCAAATCATGTGTGTAGCTCCATGCTCACATATACCATCAAGTGATATGCTTGCCTGTTTGCTTTCTCTATCTATATATTACATATTATCGCGATCGCCTCTACGGTCCAAGTGTTAGACTTGTCTTCATGAGGTCCCGGGTTCGAATCCCGGATCAGACAACAAAAAGAAAATATGGTATTTCCAACTTTCTTATAAAAAACAATGTTGATTGGGATTGGATATATGCCCGGTTGGCGATAGGCTTGCCATCTATCACATTGTGGGACTTACTGTCTTCGGCAAGTCGTGGGTGCCTTGGTTGTGCCACTGCCTACCTGTGCGGGGATATGGGCGCGAAGATACATAAAAATGGGACCCATTTCACGTGGTCATCGCATCACTTCTGAATGAATGAACTGATTTTGCTAATACTTTTGTTGTTGTGTTAGTTATTGTCAGTAAAAGGTTCATATGAAGAGAAAAACAAGCAGGGAAAACGGCAATAACAATGCTTTAATACATACAAACTGTTAGTAGCTTTTAATGTAATGCGTTACAAAGTACGCCGGACCGGCTAGTTATTTATTAAAAAAATACATGCGATTCTCAAAGAATTATACAGAAAAGGATAAAAGCTACTTTTACATCGATATCTTATTATCTTATCAGTATCTTAATTACTTGCTAGTCGGTGATACTAGACTTAACACCTGCTGAAACCGTATATAATCTGTTTTTAATTCTATTCGTTTTTTGGCGTCACTGAAGAAAGACGGTTGCAGTTTTTGTCAGTTATTGAATTCTATCATAAGTATCAAGTAAAATTAGTTGCATATTCTTAAACAAAGAAACACTTGTACTGTTTTACGTATAACTTATTATTTATTATTTTGTAAATACATATCTTCACGCTTAGTCCTTTACGGGGTAGGTTTAGGGGTAGGGGTAGGTTTTGTAAATATATATTTGTATAAGCGAAAACGGTACGATATTTGCAAAATAATAAATTATAAGTGATATGTTAAACAGTACAAGTGTTTCTTTGTTTAAAAATATGAATATTCGGAAGTTTTACCAAGCGCCGACGATGGAAAATATCAAATATAAAATTAGTTTATTGTGGTAGCAGTTTTTACAATTTTGTTTAACTAAAGTGCACAAGTTAGGTGTTAATGAAAACACTAGTGCGTTGTGTTGTTCTACATTGCCGCCAAACCTCACTATATGAGCTTTGACCGCCGCTTTACTCAGAACCTGACATGACTTTCTACGACGACTTATGACTAGTTTTAGATGATTCAAGTCTGATTTTACTAAACTTAAAATAGACCCATGGCAGATGCTAACGCTCATGCGAAAAACTAAAAAAGAATACCAAAAAAAACTTGAAAAATAAATCGAATAATAACTCGTAACAGGCTCACAATAAGTACACCAGAGTAAGTTTGAAATAAAAATGCAATTACTGTAATAATATAAGCGACATAAGAGACAGTTCTTGTTCTGGACAAATATTTTTTATTAAAAACAGAAAATTCAACCAATTACACAGCAAATAATTTTATTGTAAAATTAAAAAAACTTGATTACACAAAACGTTATCAAAACGGTATGTTAATTTTGATGTAATGATTTCCATCTTAATAGCTTAGATTCGAGAACAAGTTCACATAGGATAAAAACGTCAAACAACTAAAAACCAACTTTCATTTAGGGTAAATTAAGGTTTTTTTAAAGTCGCGATATAAGAAAAAACTCAATTTTCTTAAAGTCGCTATTTAAGAAAAACCTCAATTTACGTTAAATAAAACTAAACATTCAACATTTTATTAACGCAAATAAGCGTAAATGTAAAAACCTATAGGTACTAATGTAATGTTTTGTAAATATCATTCATGAGTCACAATGTTTAGTACATTATCAAAACGTTATGTTGATTTTGATATCATTATTTTCAAGCTAAAAGCTTAGATTCGAAATAAAGTACATACAAAGACGTCAAAAAACCAAATACTTAGCGACTTTAAGAAAAACCTAAATTTACTTAAAACTAAACTAAACGTTCAACATTTAATTAATGCAAATAAACGTATATGTAAAGTTCATATTAATATAATGTTTTGTAAATATTATTCATGAGTCAAAAGTAATTTTAGAAGTGTTAATATAAGGCGGGTTCGCAGAAATGTTGACTCTCGCCGCCGCCGTCGCACCCGGCGCTGTATCAGTGGCTTGTATCTTCTGTCCAATTTGCATATAAATTGTGTCTTCCGGTCAGACAGCCTGCCAAGATGACATACGTTCGTGATGTGTCCTGAACGAGAATTATACTATTTCATCATTATTTCATGTTTAATAATGTTAATGTTAGTACAAAGTTATGTGGTTATATCTTCTAACGTAGACAGGTTTGCAATGCAAAATATTACAGTAGGGTTACTCTTGAAGCTCTATTCATGCAATATTGGAAATAGGAAATAGGTAGTTCTAATATAATATTAGAACTTTTGAACAATACTGGCGAATCATCAAAATTAAGTATACAATAAATTATTTTATCGGATTCATTGAATTTATTTGTAAGTAAATGTTAATAATCCGCTGGTACTGTGTTCCGAAGTACCTAAAATGGCATTCTAGACGACTCCAATTTTCAATTCGCTTTATATCAAGATTGCCCCTAACCCTTCCTAGTCATAACTCCCGAACGGATGCAGTGATTTCAATTTCGTTTTTTTTTGTATTAAAGGTAACTTATGTGCGAGTGTTCTTATGATAAGTTTGATGAAAATTGGTTAAGTCAAAAGTTGTGGGGGGTTGAAAGTAGTGAGATTAACAGATTTTTTTAAAGGGAAATTAAGTTCTTGAGTCGGGGGTTTTAAATTTTTAATTTAATTTGAAATTATACATATTCAAAACTACACATACAACCCTTTTAAAGCAATTGTTATTCCACAATTTCACTTTATCTTTATCTATTTGCTTTTTTTTTCTTTTAGTAATAAATTGTATTGGTTTGTCTAAATATGAGGGAATTCAAACTTGATATATGATTCTTGACTGTAGTTATATTTTATATTTTGCACTAATCAACCCGGCCACATTTCCTAAACTCTGAAATTGAATTTTTAATGTCAGGATGTTTTATTCCAGCTTTCTCTCCATAAGCACCTTCACAGAATTTTAACAAAAATATGTAACTTTAAATAATAGGGGAATTGGTCTCGAATTTTGCGTCAAGCAACACATTTGACGACTCATTCATATATAATACAAGCGGAGCGTCCCATGTATATGTATGTTGAAATATATACATATAAACCTTCCTCTTCGGTCACTTTATGTATGAAAAAAGCGCAGCAAAATCCGTTGCGTATTTTTAAAGATTTAAGCATACAAATGCACAGAGAAAGCAACTTTGTTTTATACTATGTAGTGTTTTATACTATGTCAATAAGAGTGAATTTGTAAGCAAGAGAGATAGAGAGAGATAGAGTTGAAATTTTCTGGAAATACCTTTTCTGGCACATTTTCCAATCCGTGCATGTCCTTTTTTTGCATTGAAATTTCCCTTCGGTATGTAAACTTATTTTATTATTTAATTTTATAACATATCTTATCATTCCACTTATAATATAATAAAGATATAAAATAAGATAGAGATAAATTTTCAAAATTAAAAAAGAGAAATTTCACATATAACATGTGTTTAAATTTTGTAACGAAGATTTAATTAAGTAGTTATTATTATCAAATACTAGTCCTATTCAAAAAACCACTCTTTCCATTTGAGTAACTAAAATGAAAATACATATCATTATATATCATCACGTTAAGACTCCGCTTCTATGGAGCACCAATGAAGAATATTTCAGCTTCCATCAGAGCTTCCGCTGCGTGTGCTGCGTAAACGGTTAAAATTTCGTAAAAATCGTGTATTACAAAAGACCATTATCAGCAAAAGCCAAAGGGTACAAGTTCAAAACCCGTCTTAAAATTGTTAAAAACATGTGATAATTCATAAATAAATAATAAATAATAATAAATAAATATCCCTGGACAAATCACACGAATTGAATCTAACCCCAAAGTAAGCAAATTATATGCTTGTGTTATGGGTGTTAGTCAACGATTCTAATACATAGAAATACTTAAATAGATATCAGAATATATTTAATAAACACCCAGACCCGGAAATGCAGACATCTAAATGTTCATCACACAAATGCCTGCCCCCGTCGGGAATCGAACCCGAGCCTCGCGTGTGGTCGATGTAGTTAAGCGTGTACGTTAGCCACTCGACCAACGAGGCGGTTCATAGAAATCGGTAATGAAGATTTCACCACTTTACGTCCAACCAAACACTAATGGCCATCACCATTTATCTTCACTAACCAAATTAACGACTGTATTATTCTTCATCGCCGCATATTCCACAGCAATAAAACGTTGGAAGAAGCAAATTTTCAGCAAATCATCTCCGGTCCCATAGAGTCATCAATATTCATTTCATGGCGCGCCTCCAAACAACACCTTTCCGAAGTATAACACGTTTCCTTTGAAGGGAACTATGACCCGGGTGACTTCAGGAGCAATGGGGACTAACTCAATTTATTTTGCTAATTGCCTTGTTGCCTCCCGCCGATATATTGTGCAAACTAGATAATAGATAACATAAATAGCTTGATGCGAGTTCAATGTTTGATATATACAAACATGAAAACGTATCTTCACGCCAAGTCACTTGCGCGATAGGCAGAGTATCGATTGTAGAACTTAGTGTCTTCGCCTAGTCGTGGGTGGCCTCATTGTGCCTCTGCCTATATCTTCGGGGATGTAGGCGTGAAGATGCTCATATATAGAAAAGAAAGTCGTGTTAGATACTCTATAACTCAGGAATTGCTGATCCGATATGACTGAAAATTGATGGGGAGGTAATTTAAAACCAGGAGACACAGGATACTTTTGACCTCGTTCTATTTTTAAATGAAGAAACACTTGTACTGTTTCACGTATCACTTATTATTTATTACTTAATAAATAGCGCTTTTAACAGCATCATCAGGGCTAAAACTTATGACGCCATCATAAGCGACACCGGCAGTTTTACATACGTAAAACAGTACAAGTGTTTCTTCATTTAAAAATATGAATATTTGGAAATTTCACCAAGCGCCGACGATGGAAAATACCAAATAAAGAGATATATATATAGTTCAAAAGTTGTGTTTAACATGAAACAGACTATATTACACACAATCTATATGGTAATGTTGTGAATATCCAAGTGCGAGGAGGACCTACTCAGACGACTCCGCCGGACCACCAAGGCTTTGAATTATACACTTCATGCACATTCAATATATTGGTTGATTGCATAGGTTTGAATATTGACATATTATCTAAACTATATGCAACTAGCTTTCCCGGCGAACTTTGTTTCACTCGTTCACCTTATATGGGAAAAAATTAAATGTTGTTTTATTTCAATTTAGTTCTGTTGTCTAGCGGTTCGGCGTCGGGTTTGACTATTTGATGACCCGTTAGATCCCCAGGTCGGGCAACAAAAAAAGGAAATGTGTAATTTAAATTTTCTAATAAAACTAACGTTACTCTGGATTGGAAATGTGCCCGGTTGGCAAAGGTCTTGCCACCTATTACATTGTGGGACTTTGTATCTTCGGCTAGTCGTGGGTTATGCCTCTGCCAACTTCTTCGGGAATATGGGCATGAGATACTTTTTTTTTAATTTAGGCTACCTCCCTACTCATTTTTAGCCAAATCTGTTCAGCCGTTCTTGAGTTATAAATGGTGTAACTAGCATGACATTCTCTTATATATATCTGTATCAACATACATAGAAGATTTTGTTTGTTTTTGTATTTTGAAGATTTTTAAATAAGGTGCAGACGGGCTAAAATGGACATCAGAGCACATTGTTAACATTTTTAGACTTTTTGTCTGTCTGTCTACCTGTATCAAAATCGCTATCCAACAAATCCACTGAAGCATTCTTAACGAAATTTGGTAAATAGGTATTCCATGTTCCGAGGAGGGTAATATACCTTTTATCGCGCTTGCTAAAGAGGTTCCACAGGAAGAGTAGTAAAAGTAAGGCTGTAAATAAGACTAAAACTTATTGATATGCAGTTCAATCTTGTTTCTTCTTTACTTATTGCAAGGTTCTTTACAAATCATTCCCTTTTTTCCACATAAGTTTTGTAGTTTACCAGCAGGCGGTATCAAAATTTTTTAACATAGTCGCAGGTATAGCTAGTTATTTAGCCTATAGCTAACAATAATAGAGAATACTGACATTGTAGCCGCAAAAATAGATAAATTAATTAAGACAACCACGTAATCTTAGTAACTAGATTAATCCAGAATTGTGCAATGGGGTTGTCACATCTTAACTCCAATAAAAAAATATTTATTGAACTTAGGTTTGAAAACATCTGTTAAGAAAAGTCTACGATTGATAGAATAAATAAAACGTGGCCAAAAGCTATTAAATATTGTTTACTTTTAAAGACCTTTTTAGGAACGTACTCGTATCATAAATATTATGTAAGTTTTATATATTTGGTTCTAAATATGAAGGTAGACTAAAAGTATTTTATAACAGTAAAATAAAAATTAAATATTGTAATGTACGGAACCACCTCTAAATAATCTCAAACTAAAAAAACAAAATCCCCTGAAAAATCCTAAACAAAAGCTAATCCCCCATCTTTATCACGTCAGTTTTCAAACAAAAGACTCACCCATAAAACTGTACTATATTTATAATAATTTTTAGTGATAACGTCTTATCTTCAATAAAGGTATTACTATCAAAAATTCGCATTGAAATTGGTACATTCGTTTACAAGTTATGATACTACAGACACATGCATAGATACGTCGTACTTATAACACTAGTCTTTTACCGTCTGGCGTTAAAAAAGCTAGTCCGTTAATTTTACGTTTTTTACGATTATATAATAGATGTATTATCATTACATTGTATAAAACAAAGTCGTTTCCTGAGTCCCTATGTCCATTTGTGGGCTTAAATCTTTAAAAATACGCAACGGATTTTGATGCAGTTTTTTTAATAGATAAAGTGATTGAAGAGAAAGGTTTATATGTATATTTCATAACCGTGCGATGCCGGGGCGGACTGCTAGTTAAAAATAAACTTGATGTGTTCTGTTTATTTTATTTAACGTTATCCATTTTAAAATAAACTAGACAATATACCTGATTGGGTTCCAGCACAGATGGTTAGTGCGGAGAGTAGAGGCTGCGGATGTCGCAATTTGGCGCCGCGCCGCCCTAACGACGTCGGGTGGACGCCGCAGCCGCGTACGTGCGCTGGCTACACGAAGCTTCTAACCTACTACCTTTCAATAATCACTTTATTGAAAAACGATGCATCATTGCAATTTATTATAAGTATACTTGCACGTTTAGATGGTCGGTTTGATATATGTACCACCAACGTAGCATATTTTCGTTTTTTTGTTATTTGCGTTGTTTTATCTTTATACTCGTATATAACATAGCAGATATTATAGTAGGTAATACATATATTACATTTTTTATAAATAGAAATATAATAATATATCTGTATTAATCTAATACATATCTGTATGTGACTGATGCGATTTTAAAATTAGAATTCTGAATAAACCGAGAAGGTTCCATTTTTTCGGGTTTTTTTATGATATTGGAAGGCAAACATGCAGACGGATTTCCTGATGTAAAGAAATTTACGCCGCCTAGAGACAACAAAGGTAGTAATGGTGCGTTGCCAACCTGAGGCCGGGATGTTAGACCTCGAGCAAAAGTAAGTTTACCGACTAAGTTACCCTCCAAACCGGAACACTTCATGACGTTATGGCGGCAGGAATAGGTAAGAGTAGTACCAATCCGCGTGAGTCGCTACGAAATTCTACCACCTATTCAGATGTCACAGTGTTAGTGACGGTAAGCCTATGCTCGCCTTTTACGAGCTGCCTGGCATGAAGGCAGATGGTCTATTCTGCAAGGATTGTTTGATTTATTACTATTGCACTACCTATAATATGTTTATTTTATTTTTTTACCAAACCCAAAAAAAAGGTTCTCATTGCGCCTTTGTCTTTTTGCAAGTTTGCTACGCAACTAATCTGCCCATTAGTGCATCGTTGGTCAAGTGGCTAGCGAACACGCCTAACTACGCCGACCAACCGCGAGGCTCGGGTTCGATTCCCGACGGGGGTAGGCATTTGTGTGATGAACATATAGATGTCTACATTTCCGGGTCTGGGTGTTTATTAAATTTATTCTGGTATCTTTAAGTAAGTTAAGTATTTATTTGTTATCTATTAGTATCGTTGACTAACACCCATAACACAAGCATACAATTTGCTTACTTTGGAGTTAGATTCAATTTGTGTGATTTGTCCAGGGACATTTATTTATTTATTAGTGCGTCCCGTAGTTTTGCGTGAAGATTAACATTATGTTTTCTTTTTGTCTATTGATCATTCGCACATAACTTCATTAAAAACGGACGATGCAGATATAGATCCTAAAACATGCAACGGCCAGCACCAAACAAATTAACTCATAATGACAATGGCAGACCAAATACAAACATAGATCCATTAGCTAAGCAGGTCCACTGCATTCAATATTATGATTCATGATTTGGTCTAAAAGGAATGTTCAACCACCAATGTTCCCTGTGGTCATTATTACCTACGACGGAAATGCTGACCACTTTTTGATATAGCCAGACAAACCAGTAGATGGATTTCATATTGATTTTTTTTATGATATTGGGAGGCAAACAAGCAAATGGATTTCCCAATGGTAGGAAGTTCACTCCACCTAGAGACACCAAAGGTAGTAATGTTGCGTTGCCAACGTTGATGTTAGGCCTCGAGAAAAAGTAAGTTTACCGGCTACCTTATTCGCCGAAACGAAACACGTCAACGGCAAGCACCAACGTTATGGTGGCAGGATATATAAGGAGGTGGTACCAATACGTGTGAGTCGTTGCTAAAATCTACCACCTTAAACCAAAATCCAAAAACTTATGATCATTTTAGCATGCATGTCATGCAGCAAACTTTGTATGTGAACGAAACCTAAAAATAAAAACTCATGCAAATCTATATATTTAAAAGAAAGTCTTGATAGTTACAGTATTCGTGGAATCTAGAAAAAACAACGTTCTCATTTTTTCCATACAAAATGAATTGGCGAAACGAAGTTCGCCGGAACAGCTAGTAATATGATAACTTCAACGTACCCTGACATACATATGTAAGTGTTTAAAGTAGGCCATCCCAGCTTCGCACAGGTGGACAAACTTCAATTTTACACATACAAACCTTCCTCTTAAATTACTCTGTTTTTTTTATAAAAAAAACTCATCAAAATACGTTGCATAGTTTTAAAGATCTAAGCACACATAGGGACAGACAGCAAAAGCGGTTTTGTTTTAAACTATATTGTGACAAAATTCCACTAAGAGCCGAAACTGGAAACTACAGACAAAATAAAAAATAAGCAATTTAAAATTAGTTTAAACAGTAAATAAGCCTAGAACCAAAAGTCACGTCTTGGAAAGATTCAAACATCTCTGGATTGCGTCTCAAGGAAACTTCTAACTCTACAGTACTATAGGAGCAAGCTACTGTTTATTTTACCGCAATGAATTTGCTTGCAATATTTCCGTCGTTTTTGGGGTTCCGTAGCTAAATAGCGCAACAAGGATTTGATAGGGGAATTGACATGGTGATAGGAAAATTGTTAGGACTACACAGTTGAAACTTGATAGATCGTATGTTAACAGTGAATCACTTAAATAAAAAAAACGTGCTGGTCAGGGCTCCTTTGCCGAATAGACCATCTGCTTTACTTTGTTCAGGCAACTCGTTAAAAGCAAGCATAGGCTTACCGTAAGTAGCACCGTGACATCTGACTAGGAGACATCATTCGCGTGCGACTCGCCCGGATTGGTACCACCGCCTTACCTATTCCCGCCGCCATAACTTGACGTTTTCCGGTTAGGAGGATAAGGTATCCTGTAAACTTACTTTTGCTCGAGGCCTAACATCCCTGCCTAAGGTTGCTATTGCACCATTACCACCTTTTGGTGTTTCTAGGCGGCGTGAATTTCTTACCATCGAGAATCCCTCTGCTTGTTTGCCTTCCAAAATCAGAAAAATAAAATAAACTTCTCCTTTTTGAAAGTCGGTTAAAAACAACTATTTCTCAAAGTAAAACGTTAAGAGGATAAAGATTTAAATATGTTAAGTCGGTTCACCCTTTTTTTAACTTTTGTAATGGATAATTTCAACGAAGATATGTTCGAGTGAGATATATAGTCAATTTTAATAAACTAGAGATAGGCTTCCTACTGTCTTACCACACATTACTATTGTCAGAAATCCAATTTCAGACAGTGTTTAGTAAATCATTTGTTCAATAAGTGTTTTTTTTTTGTAGTAAGACGGTTAGAGCTTTATTTCTGAAATAATTTTGTCAGTTACTGAAAAATAACAGTGTTTGCCTTGTAAGTGATTTAAAGCTAAATACAAGCAAATAAGAGTCTTTTCTTAAATAGGTTATTGCAATTGGCCAATAGTCATCAGTTTTTGATATAGCCATTAGCTATTTTCAAAATGGTGAATATAACT
Source organism: Calephelis nemesis (assembly GCA_002245505.1). Taxonomy (NCBI): domain Eukaryota; kingdom Metazoa; phylum Arthropoda; class Insecta; order Lepidoptera; family Riodinidae; genus Calephelis; species Calephelis nemesis. Next base: position 65,758 of record NJDD01002550.1, read on the forward strand.
TTTTAATTTATGCAAAACACTATGAAAAACAACTATTTTTGCTGGCGAAAAATGATAGTCTCAAGCTGACGAAATGCTTTAACCATTTGAGCTACTGAGGATCATTTGAGGATTCAAACCTTGTGGCGAAATGTTTAATTCCTTTACCGTTAACGCGGGTAGTTATGTCCTATAAATACACATTACTGAGTACCAACTAAATAAGCTCATCGTTATAGATGAAATTCACATTTAAGATGGCCATAACTTCCATTTCTCGCAAGGTAATTATTTTAGCACTTAACCTGTGCTTTACTTTAATTGCTATAAATTTTAAAGAAAGAAAAAATTTCGCCCAAACAGAGTTTGAACCTGTACTCTTTCGTCAGTAGCTCAGATAGTTAAAGCATTTATCAGCTTAAGACGTAAGGGTAAAGGTTTAAATCCTGTCTGGAGTGTTTTTTTTTTTCCTTCTTTAAAATTTGTAGAGTGTTGTTATGGTTAAATACGGAACCCTTCACGGGTGAGCCCGACTCGCACTTACCCACTTTTTTAATTTTGAATACATTTGAGTACAATTCTCTGTGGCTGTGGCTTGCCCTCGGCAATCTCCAAATTGCCTCTTTATGTGCAGATGTTCCAACCCTCGGTTTTTCCGTCTTTTGAATGTCGCTTTACTGCTAAATAATCTATGTCTTTATTTTACTTAACTTGCGAATGAATGTTATAAGAAATAACAAAACATAACCTTAATTTGCTGAAACGTAAAGCCCTTGTTACTGTTACACAAAAAGCTCTACAAAATGTTTGAATAATGTAAAAAATAAGCAAGGTTTGTGAAATATATATATTTAGATACCAGATACAATATGTTTTAATTTGCAAAAACATAAGTCTTTGTTGGTAACAAAAAGCGAAAAAAACCTTTTGAATTATTTAGAAATGTAGAGAATAATATCAATTTAAATTAATTAAGAGTTAATATTGTTTGTAGAAATACATTCCTCGAGAATATGATTAAGATTCTGAGTAGCAACTTAAATTAAATAAGCCTGTTTCTGAAATTACCCCTTAATAAGGGAGTTCTTTGAATTCACGATATGAAATATTACAATTACACGTCTACGAAATTCAAACTCATTAATTTTTTGGGGAACGGTTTTTGTAAAATAAATTAATTTCTTAGTATTATACTTCTTTCAAAAGTATAAACTTGGAAAAGATTTCTTTAAAAAAATAAACCAAGCGACTGCCCGCAGCTAATGCGAGATTACATCGTTATTCCTTATTTACAAGTATTTCCGTCTTGTGCCTCTCCTCAGCTACAATTTTCATAACGTAGGCAAGTTGTTATAAAGAGGAAAGAACTGTATAAATTTGACACTAGTTGTTTGCACGCGACTACGCCAACTAAATCTAATGTCTGAAATAACTAAAAATAGTTACTTCATACATTAGCTTGGGTTAACTTCAACTGGCTATCCTACAAACTTTTATACCCTGTTAGCCCTTTGGGGGTTGATTCTTTAAAAATAAGTAGCCTCTGTTTGAAGTCGGGTCTAGCTATATGCATGTTTAAATTATATGCATTAAATTTCATTAAAATTGGTAAAACGTTGTGGACTTTCAATGGAAGGGTAATAATAGTATGTTGCCAAAACTGTAAGTAGATAGGTCTTAATTGGAATAAAAAATATATTACATCTGAAACAAAGACCAGATGCTTTCCTGCCTGGCAGTTTGTGAGAAGCGACCATGGGTTAAACTTGTCATTGCTAACTACCACTGGAGGTAAAATGGCCGCCATTATGACAGTATTCTGCATTGTCATGTTCCAATCCGATTGATAAATTAGCCAGTAGATATACGCATTAGGACTTACATCTTGGCCACTAAATAACGACACACTTGTAACATTTATGGTGCTTAAATAGGCCACGAATATATCTTGCCATCAAAAGTGCCTTGTGCTTCTTATTACAGTAATAGCAAAAATCCTTTTTAATGGTATTGGAAGGTAAACAAGCAGATGGATTTCCTGTCGGTAAAATAATCACGCCGCCTAGATTCTTTGATGTTAGTAATGGTGCGTTACTCCGAATTGGAAAATGTCAAGTACTGACGTTATGGCGTCCGGAATAAGTAAGGCGGTAGCACCAATCCAGGCGAGGTACTTCCAAACTCTAGTCAGACGTCACGGTGTTAGTTACGGTAAACCTATGCTTGACTTTTACTAGCTGCCTGGCAGAAAGGCATAGTATGATCGATTACGCAAAGGAGCCGGACCAACACGGGGGACTTTCATGGCAAAATCAAGTTGTATGTTTATCGTTAATCTTACCATAATGAAGAGCAGTTACGTACAAACACACAGATCTTCTGCCAATTTTGAAAGCACACAAGCTACACTTACAAATACACCTAAAAATTTCGCCAAAGGACTTGAACCCTCAGTAGCTCAAATGGTTAGAGCATTCGTCTGCTAGAGACAGAAGGTCAAGAAGGTTCAAATCCTGTCTGGAGCGAATTTTTTTTCTTTCTTTAATTTATAGATAAATACAAAATTCCCCTTTTGTGGGAGGTCTCTTTTTAAATACATAATACACTATTAATACCCTACCACTAATAGCCTGCACGGACAAATTACACCACTTTACCACCAGCGGCCTCGTTGGTAATTAGCTATTTGAGTTCGGAGAAACACGCCAAAAATATAATTATTTAAATACTGCTACGTTGACTACGTGGATTATCTATTCTATCAAACCAACATATTTTACAATATATGTTAAGCAAATATTTCACCAAGTAGATAAAAAAGTATTTTGTTTTTAACAAACATATTTTTTATAAAACTTTTAATTAGTTCCCAAAGATAGCCAGTTGTATGAAGTGAATAGTTAAATCTTGAATGAATACTTACTTCCCTAAACAATTTACTTACGTAATCGAAAAAAAAACTTTTTAATTGATTAGGTTAATTTTTATTTGTTTTTATGCCTCTTGCTTATTTTCTTAACTTATTGTAGATGCTATTTTTTATTGAAGTGAAACTTCTTTATCGGGTTTGGAAAAAAATTTAGTGTAACATTTTTTCGTTACGCTTCACATTTATCCGTTACGCGCCATATTTGTTCTTATTCCTACCACGCGTGATTTGAAGTATACTTTCTCCAGCGTAGTAGGGATTGGCAATAAACTTTATTTAACCAATTTTGTAAAGTTGCATATAGTAAATTATTTTTTGAAAAATAACGTCACAAAGAAGTTTCACTTCTTCACTTCTTACGAGTGTACGCTAGTACACGCACACATTTTTTTATTATGTGTGTATGATCCATGGCACATTAAGGAATCATTGCACATTCTTGCTTTAATTAAGCTTAACTAGCTTTTATGCCCGCGACTTCATAAGCGTAGAATTATTTCGATTTTTGGAAAAAAAAACATTCCTACGCCTGAACTGGAATCTTTATTTAAAAAAAATCCATTCAGTGGCTTGGACGTGAAAAAGAAACAGTCAGAGAGTCTATATCATGTATTCAGTTATAGTATTAGTATTTATTGTTCATTTGTCTGAAATTAGATCTAACCACCTATTAATCGTGATGAAGTATGTATTACATAGGATAATAGAAAATACTAACAGAAAAAGGGTGCGATATAGCTTTGTAACTAGGAGAAAGCCGCAAGGTACAAAAAAAAACAAATTATAAATAACAAGCAATAAATTTAATAAATTTAAATAGATACCAAAGTCTTCTTTCTCGTCAGCCTATGTTTGAGTTAGAATAAAAAGTAGAACTGAAAAAAAAAACATTTTATTATATAATATGAATATTTTATCCTAAAAAAGGGGCTTAAATAAAACGAAAATAAAAATTATTAGATAAAAAATTAAATCGGTTCATATAATAAAAATAGTGCTAAATAAAAAGCAAAGCGAAGTAAGCGAAAAATTTATAATGAATAGTGCTGTAAGAGAAAAAATTATAATGAAAGGAAAGAATAAAAAAAGAGTGTTGAAAATTTGTTTTTTTAGTTTCTATACTTCTTATCGTCGGTGCTTGGAGGAATTTCATTCTAGAAACAATTAATTAACTTCACTTGTACTTTCTACAACATATTTTGGTTGGCTAAAATATAATAATAAAAATATTAAGTTGTCTAAAGTACAAGTGAAGTTAATAAGTTGTTTCATGAAGAGATTTGTTTACTTTTGTGGCAACTAAAATAGGATTGTCATTCAAGCTGTCAGATTTCCCGGTGGTAAGAAATACGCTCCGCCTATAAACACTTACATTCTTGATGACTCTGTAAAAGTGAAACCGGTCGTTTGATGTAACAGGTCAGCGAACAAATACGCGACCCTTCTGATGGTAAGAGGCTCATGGCCTATAGACACGATAGATGTTACAGCTGCGTCACTGTTCTGAGGCCAAGGTGGAAGGCCTATTGTACAAGTCTACCGACTACCCTTCCCTCCAAACAGGAGCATGACAAAGTCACTATGGTGGAAGGAATAGGTAAGATGGTGAATATCTACCCGGGCAAGTTGCTGAAAAGCTCTCTACCACCTTGTTGGTAATGATCAGAGAAGACAGAGAAGGAGATGGTTTATTCTACTGGACCCGTACCAACACGGGTTTGATTAATTGTAAAAAAAAAATATATCTAACAAAAGGATTGTGGAAAAGTACAAGTGCTATTTACACTAGAACCGTGAAAATCATAAATTCTATGTACAAACGATAATTTTTTGTAACCTCTGTGGTCTAGCGGTTCAGGTGTTGGACTTGACTGCATGAGGTTCCGGGTTCGAGTCCCGGGTCGGGCAACAGAAAGAAAATTTGTTTTTTTCAATTTTCTAATAAAAAAAATGTTGCTCGGGATTGAATATGTGTTCGGTTGGCGATAGGCTTGCTACTTATCACATTGTGGGACTTAGTTCTTGGGCCTACCTCTTCGGGTATATGGGCGTGATACTTAAATATTAGGTATCAGTTTTTGAAGACGATGAACGCCATCTGGATGTCAAGATCAAATTTTTAACCAATAAAATGCTACACGTAGATGACGTAGCACCGTCTCATTAGTCGAGAATCTCATTTTAGACGAATCTCATTTGTTTAGAGAAACATAAATTAACCAGCTTTTAATTAAAAAAATTAATAATATGGAAAGTGTTTATAACATTATTTACAACACTTACATCAGGATCTTGTTTGTAACAACACTTATGTACGTCAAATGTTCTCTGACACTTTTCTACCTTCTTTGTATCTAAAGAACACAAAAGCATAAAATTAGTTCAACTTGGATTTTATGTTTGAGCTCCTCGTTGGTCGAGGAGCTCAAAGTCCAGTTTACTCTGTTTTAAATAAATTAACACATAACTCGGTTATGTGTTAAGGCTCTTAGAGGACTGTTTTTTAAATTTTTATTTACGATATTTTTATTATTTGTTACATTTTCAGATACGTGTTTGGAATCCCGATAGAAATATCGTTAACTAATTGGAGAAATTTATATTAAAATAAAATATGTAACGAAATGAAACAAAAAATGTAGACATGTTTCCCGCCTTTAATTTTTACACAAACTGTAAAAATCTTAATCGATTATTCTAATAATGTAAAAGTATGTTACAAAACTTTAAATTTGTTATTTTCATTGGTTCTATTAGCACAAATGTAAAACTTACATTACATGCTTGACGTAACACATACTTAGGTATTATGTTAGTAATTACAGCTTTTCGTTAGGGTTTGCTTTATCCAACATTAGAACTGACCATGAAGTAATAATAAATACTAGTGGTCGCCCATTGGTCGAAATTCGACCATAATAAATTTTAATATCTTGTTGATAAGAACGCTATCTTCATTTCTTAATACCAACTACTTTGTCTCCAATCTTTTTAGTGCGCCATCGGAGATCTTTTATCGTAATCATCAAGATATTTGTTTGTGTGTTTCAAATGCATAGTAGTGTGGGTAATGTTTTATTTATTGATTTAATGTACTTTATAAGTATTATTATTGAAAAATAATAGCGTTCTGCACTTCTCTTACACATAAACTATAAGTGTGCAAAATTGTATGCTCCTGCGTCCGCGCAATTTTCGTAAAAAGGGGTGCAAAGTTTTGGCATCACGTATTAATATGTAAGTAGATTCCCTTACAAGTTTCACAAAATGAATCTAAGATCAATGCATATAGGTTTTGTACGGGGGTAGGTAATATAAACGGTAATAAAAACTGAATCTATCCCCAAAATAAGCAAATTATTTGCTTGTGTTATAGGTGTTAGTCAACGATTGTACGTAGAAATACTTAAATAGATACAAGAATAAATTTAGTAAATACCCTGATCAGAAAATGTAGACATCTAAATCTTCATCACACTAATCCCCCATCTGGAATCGAACCCGCGCCTCCCGCTTGGTCGTTACAGTTAAGCGTGTTTGCTAGCCCCTCGACCAATGGGGTAAATTATATACGGCAAAGTACATCGAAATGTAAGACTTACCAAACTTCTTACAAGAATCGATCATTCTGACCACTCTGTCAGTGTATTCTTCGGGAATCAAACTCGTCATCAAATCGTAGTCTACATTTTCGTCTTCGTCAACCTTAGTCAAAACAATTGAAAACTCAGTTAAGTGCGATATTCATAGTAAGGGAATTGAACTTTTTTGTATGAAGCCTGGATTAGCGCCTGGCCGCCATTTTCTGGTTTTTCAAAGTACAATAATTCCTACAAGTATGGATAGGGGACACTTGTACAAACAAAAAAGTATTAGGATCCTAGCCACGGCCAACTATATTATGCTTAGAGGGGTTCAATTCAATACATTGTTTCTACAAGGTAATTAAAGTACTCACCATCGATCTTTTGTTTTAAAAAACTCTGTAATGTGACGCTTTAGGATATGTTGAGTCTGCAACTTTTTTATTTGTACAAGTGTCTCCTATCCATATTATTAGGAATTGTTATGCGCCGTCATTTTGAAAAAAACACAAAATGGCGGTGGTTGACTAAGCTACAAAGCTTAATACCACGACATATCAGAAAGGGGTGTGACCCCTTCTGATATACCATGGTATTAATTACCCTCTCCCCCTAACACTTAGTTTAAGGACGCACCCTATTGTAAGTATAGGGTACCCGCGCCTAGACGAAGACACTAAGTCCTACAATGTACCTAATAGATAGCAAGCCTACCACAAACCGGGCACATATCCAAGCTCGTAACGTTATTTTTATTGGAAAATTAAGAATACACTTTTTAAATTTTTTTGCTGTTGACAGGTGGACCGAACTCGGGACCTCAAGAGGTCCAACATCGAACCGATAGAATAAAGAGGCGATAATATTTCAAATAAGCAACAAACTAAAAGTTAAATGTTAATTTTTTAAAGCACCTAGTTCTTTTCCCTACTAGCTGCTGCAAGCAGTGTCGCCAGCGTGGTTAATTGTCCCACAGCAATATTTTTCGGAATAAAAACTATTATATGCGTCAATCCAAGTTACCCTCTACATGTGTGACAAACTTCATGAAAATTGGTTTAGCAGTTTTTACGTGAAGGAGTAGCAAACATACAACCTTTCGCGTGTATAATAATAGTAGGATATTATTATTTTTAAGAATCTATCCATTTCACTCTAAAAGGCGGGTAGTAGATATAAACAAAACGTAAATAAATAATGAGAAAAACATTCTAATAAAAAGCAAATAGCAGTAATCCTAACAAACAGAATTCGTGAACATTGAGGATTTTAATATGAGAATAAATACTTACAAGATTCCCTTCCTCCATGAGACAATACATGTAGCATTTCAATTTTGTGTCCTCCTTAAATATGCCCTTTTCGCAATTCGAAATATCCTCTGGAGACGCAAAGGAAAATGTATAAATGAATACAAATACAAAATATTATGTCGAAATAGTGTGTAGATTAGTATTATAGAGCATTTGAATATCTGTGTGTGAAAGTGTTAGCTTAAACCAGGATTTCTTGAAGTAGGTTCCATGAAGTTGGTTGGTTCTTAATGATAACCACTTGAATTATTTTCAGAATATAGCAAATGGTAGGGATTCTGTTAAAGATATACGGAAAATAATAATAACCTTCTTTTATTAATTACTAGCGGCCCGCCCCGGCTTCGCACGGTAATGAAATATACATATAAACCTTCCTCTTTAATCACTTTATCTATTAAAAAGCCGCATCAAAATCCGTTGTATAGTTTTAAAGATTTGCATACAAAGGGACATAGGCACAGAGGAAGCGACATTTTTTATTCTATGTAGTTAATAATCGCCTCTTAGTCCCGCAGTCCAGGTGTTGGACTTAACTTCATGAGGTCCCGGTTTCGATTCCGGGTCAGGCAACAAAAAGAAAATGTGTTTTATCTAATTTTCTAGTACAAATATGTTCCTTGGGATTGGACGTGTGCCCGTTTGGCGATAGGTTTGCCACCTATCACATTGTGGGTGTTTGTGTCTTCGCCTAGTCGTGGGTACCCTGGTTGTGCCCCTGCCTACCTCATGGAGGATATGGGGTTAAAGATATTTTACTTAAAAAAAAGTTTATTTTACTTTACTTTTATAATTATTAAAGGAGGTTGTTGTTATTTTCTAATAAAAATATTATGTTTTATTATTACAGGAGTTTATTATTTTCTTTATATCTTTAAAAGAATCCCTGCCATTTGTGATATTCTAGAATAGTTCAAGTCTATCAAAAGCTTATGTTACAACTGGTTTAAAGGGATTTGCGAGAAATTTCCTTTAATCCATGCTTCCATACTAATATTAGATACTAATTCGAAAATCTGACTGTATGTAACAATTTCACGGCGAAACCGCTAGTCCATCTATATGATATGCATATTATTAAAGACCTGAGTTCCAACAAAGGCTACCTGTTTAAAAAATATAACCCTCAGAGGTCTATAATAGGGAGATGAACTATGTTGGTAAATTTGCGGGTAACTAGCTAGTGTAAAATAAAAGTTACATATACTATCATACTATTAAATTTTATCACAATCGGCTCAGTAGATTTTGCGTAGGGATAAACAGACAGAAGGATAACAAAATATAATATATCTTCTCATAAATACGAGTATAAAAATCAATTGCTCTTCTTTAGTCTCGCTAAAATTCGAGAACAGCTGGACCGATTGGACTAATTTAGGTTTCGAATAATTTACAAAAGTCCAGGCAAGGTTTGAAAGATAGGAAATACAGAAAAGCTGCAAGGTAACTAGAAAAACCAGCATTTTAAGTTTTCCCATACAAACAGAATGAGTGAAACGAAGTGCACCGGGAAACCTAGTAAAAATGTAATAAAGAAAATATACTCTTCTACAGTTTTATTTATATTTACAGTTTTATTTCTATATGTTTTTATTTTTAGTAAAATAAAAATCAATTTTAATACAATAAAAATTGAAAAGAAAATATTGAAACTTAGATAAAATTAAGACGATCAACAGAATTGGCGCCAATATTTATATCAATTTTAAATTTTAGCGTACCAATTCTATACATAGATTGAGTTACATATGAATAAAAGAACAAAGGTAGCGGAAATAAAATTTTCTTTTGCCAACTTACCCTCAGAGACCCCTGTTTTCTCAACGCATTCGTTGTGAACATGCTGTATTATTTCTTTGATTTCTTCACTCAGTTCCTAAAAATACATTTTAGTTTCATAAAGCAATCTCCAATAGCTTTGCCTATCAAATGATGTATGCAAATTTATGTATAGGTTATTTAAGAGTTGTGTTATATGTATATTGAAGATTTGGATACGTATATTATCTTTTATTATTCTCCGTCTTTACCATCAGAAAAACTGACAATTCACTCATTATCCCTCCACAGTGCAGGACGGATGTTATAAATTTGTTGAGGCGGTGGCATCATAACGCATAAACGATTTGACCGATTTGGATGTGGATTTTTTTTTTTTGGAAAGCTGACGTGATTTTGATGGTTATTAGCTACATTTGGTTTTGTAGTAGGTTATTGCACATTTTTAACTTTATTTCTGTAACCTCAGATGAGGGTATGCTGTATTCAACAGATTTCCTGCAGTTTAGAAATTTCATATAATTCCTAACTGCATAAATTTCCTGCGACACGAATAATCCCGAAAGCACAAATAGAGATCGGCAGCGAATACAAAATAAAATGTTCAAAAGCTTAACATACAAGACAGGGATGGAAACGCTGACGACTCATCGCTGGCATTATATATTCCTGCCTGCATGACATTGAGCAATAGTGTCGCCTGCATTTCTGCACCGTCATTCATCCATCAAAACTGACTTAACTCTGCTACGTTCTACAAAATAGTTTGGCCGCTTTGGCCAAGTGCGAGTCAGACTTGCCCGTGAAGGGTTCCGTAGCAGCAAGTAATATAATCTAAAAGTTCTTTCAGTTAATATACGTAGTGACTGTCGGATTAATATTTATTAATATGACGTACTGTAAGCGGTAGATTGATGTTGAGACGAAAATCACAAAGTAAAAAATATCACATGATGCTAGGGTGAAGACAAAACAATCGCTAGGCTAGGTATTTGTAAATCACACTGAATTAGAGACTAGAGTTAAACACCACTAGCTTTTGCCCCCGTGATTAATAGTCACACAGGGACATTTGTTCTAGGATAAAAACTAAACTATGTGTGCCAAATTCCATAAAAATCGGTTCAGCAGTTTCAGCGTGAAGGAGTAACAAACAAACATAGAAAGTAGAACTAGAAACTTAAAGCAATTGCTTTTGTCTGAAAATCTTAATGCGGTTTTTACAGAATAAATGCAGTTACCAAGTTTCGACAGTATACCTAGTTCTTATGGTGTCGGACAAAAGTGGCTGTAACATACGGATGGACAGACAGACAGACAGACATGACGAATCTGTAAGGGTTCCGTTGTCAAACCTTTGACAACGGAACCCAAAAATAACTACGTGCGTTCTTGCTACACATATCTTTGACTCGTTTCATACCTAGTTTTTTTATGTCTGTAATTTCTAGACTACAAAACTTGTGACTCGGAAAAAATACGGGACAATTTGTGATACACATGCTACAAACGAATAGACTACGCATTAACAAGCTATTGTCAAATTTATATCTAGAGGTTTACCAGTCTGCCACGGGAACCCTTTTAGGGAGCGGTATAAAAAGTAGCCTTATACTAAAAAGGTAACAACCTTCCTATTAAGAGTACCTACCAACCAAACATCGTTACCATCGGTTCAGTAAATTAGGCGTGAATCAGTCGGGACACAGACTGACAGACGAAAAATCTAAAAATGTTATTAATGTGTATTGCCCTTTTTCAGTCACCTGCACCCTTTTTTTTAAATTATCTTTAATAAACACTATTGACTCTTCTAAATGTTATTATAAGTATATAATAATAATAAACAGATAGACCTAAACGTAATCTTATATATATAAAGAATTTCTGATTAACTTGGTCATTGTAAATTCTTTTTCATGTTAGTTATTGCCACAGAAGGTTCATAGTTGAAACATTTAAGATACTTGCGCCTAAGACTGCACAATTCTTGGCTTCTTAAGATGGCTCATTTCCAATATTTTGTATTTTTTAAAGTTTCAATCTTTCAACCTTACACATAGTTAGGACTGAACAACGTCTGTCAGGTCAACTAGTGCTATTTTATGATGGGTTATATTACCCACTTTTTCAATAAATTTGAGTACATTAAAATTACCAAAGGCTACTCACTGGTTTTTCTTTCTTTCCATGTCCAAATGTGAATAAATAAAGAAAAAAAAGTAGCACCGCCGTCGCCGGCATGGCACTTTACTACAATCGTTTCAAACCGCTTCAGTTCATACTTATAGCTATATGTAGAGGATATTTCAGTTTTAATTGTTGAGAACCAGTGTATGATTAAGTGTACCTGCAGTTATTAGCACCTTTTGTCCTAAGATTAGTGCTCTACGCCAGCGCTATCTAAACTATAATCAAGAGGTGGAAACATTTAGATTGTAGTATTTAAATGCACGAAACACTAATTAATTTTTACGGCCGTTTTATGCGTTGTCATGAACAATATTAAATAAATTGTTTAACTGAATAAAATAAACGTGAATTATAAATTATTTATTCTATAACTATTTGCCTAAGTTTTCGTCCACACTTTGAAGTGACTTTTCGTGGTCGATGATGGGAAGGGCGGATTTTCTCTCAATAAAAAATACTACACTTCCCTAAATTTGGTAAAAGTCTGTTCTATAGTTTTGCGTAAAAAGTGAACAGACATAGTAACAAACAATGTCTGATCAGGATTCCGATTCGGTGGTAGTTTATAAAATTGTCGACGCGCACAACTACCACTTATAAGTTCCACGTGACTAGTTTTTTCTGACACTGATACTGATCATTGTTCTGATTCTGAAAAACCCTCAAAAAATTTAATAGCCCTCGTTTTAGGTATTGTATCCTGTATACAATAGATAGCAACATTCGTTGAGATTTAGTTTTATTACTGTTTTTATATGTATAGATAATTAAAAACAATGAAACTGAACAAAACCGACCTCATTTATTAATCTATTTTATACTAGCTGTTGCCCGCGTGGTTAAAGGTCCCACAGCTACACAAGTTATCCTATGTATTAATCCAAGTTACCCTCCACGTGTGTGCCAAATTTCATGAAAATCCGTTCAGCAGTTTTAGCCTGAAAAAGTAACAATTATGTTTAAATTACCATAGAATAAATCATAAGTTTCATACGGGAGTATATTGGACCATAAGTAATGTGGAGTAAAAATAGGTACTCGACAGGTACAGGTAGGCGAAATGATACAACAAAAATAACAACAACAAAGTTATTTATAAAATACATTCGGATTTTCGAAGCTTGACGAATACAGCCGAAGCGCATAATTTAAATAGTACCTACTGATGTACATGGTTATAAATAAAAATCTAAAATTTATTACAGAATTTATTCTCTTCAGGGGAATTAAATAGGTAGAGGCAAAAAAACAAATTATTTATTGTTTTTCGGGTTTCTAAGCCTATTATTGAATTTATCAAATTTAAGGTATGTTTATGCATATTTAAGTGCACGTAACATGCATTTTACGTTGCATATAATCCGTACCCTAATCAATACCAATTAGTTACCATTCATTATAATTATCATTTATTTAGAATACGTCTTATTTCCTACACTTATACCAATAAAAAACAATAAAAATAGTTTCCCCAAAGACGATGTTCTTACAAATACTAATTAGGTTTTATTATTTCTTAAAATCCCATACGAAAACAATTTTATGGGGAAAAGATTTAAAATAAATTACATCCTAATGCATGTTTTAAAATGTCCTAAACAAGGATATAAAGTTTCATCATAATTTTGCATAACAAAGTGGAGTTCAGTGTGTACGCAGCATGATTTAACAAATTGTCTTCAGGACCGTTAATAACCATTAATACTGATATCCGTCGGCTTATTGTGGTCGAAGCGAGCGCGTGCCGCATATTTTGATATTAATTTTATAATTATATCAGAAGGTACAATAGAGACTTCACAAGGCAAAAAGGTGGGTGTTCTGAAATTTACAACAATGAGATCAAATATAAGTTGGGTAAAAACACTTTTCAATAGGTAATGCTATTAAATCAACAGATTAAGAATGATCTTAGGAAGTTTATTATAAATGCGAAAGTTAGTGAGTATGTATGGATGTTTATAACTTTTTTACGCTCGAATGGCTGAACAGATTTGTCTGAAATTTGGAACACAGATTGTGACCTGGATTAACATAATATAAGCTACTTTTAATTCCGATTGTACAACGGGTTTGTGTGATAACGCGGGCGAAGCCACAGGCAACAGCTAGTAAATTTATTTAAGTTTATTTAAGCAAGTTTATTTAAGCAGAAAAATTAAAACTCAAGAAATGATGTGAATATTGCATTGAACGTCACCAAACTAAATTTTGACGCGCAGATATAAAAGGTTGTCAACTTGGATTCAGAGTTCGGGTTGTTTATTGTTTTGACCAATTTTTTGGAACGCAGCAGTTGTAGGCCTATACGTAGTGGTAGCCCGTAACGCAAACCTGGTACCTACTGGTACTGTTAGTATCGTTAGCCAAACATACATAAACTGCGGAGTGATATCCCGTGCCACGACTACTCATGGTCCTAACAAAGTAGTGGTTATTAAGATTGATGTGCAGATTAGTCGGTAAAGTGGATTAACATATCAAGTTTTTTTTAATGGAAGAGGTCAGCGAGCAAATCACATGACTTTCCTGAAGGTCCAAGACAATCGTGGCCTATATATACTATAGATATATGTGCTATTGTGCAAGTCATCCGGCTACCTACCCTCCAGACCGGAACATGACTGTCGTTATAGCTATAGGAATATGTACCTGAATAAGGATATAAGAATAGGTACCGGATCAAGGTGCTGCACAACACTCTACCAAAGGAGTATGTACAATTAATGTATAATTCCTTTATCTAATTAAAAATTTCAGAATTTGTTGAGTTGTCTCAAATTGTTAAATGATTCATCAACACGTTATTAAGATTACCTTCATACCCCCTTACTAATAAAACTTACATGCCCGTTGATCTGGCGTGTAACTTCATTTTTTGTCAGCAAAAGTGAAGTTACACATCAGATCAAAGGGCGCGTAAGTATTATTAGTAAGGGGGTTAAGGTTTAGTTCTTAAAGTCCATATACAAGTTAACAAAAGTGCCTACTCGAGCATAATATTTGTTGCCAGTAGATAAAGCATGCGATGGTGCATGCGTGCTCATCTGCATAGAGAATGGATGCGGATGCAGCCGGCAGGGACGAAACAAATCCGCTTAGCACGGTCAGTGGCGCCGCATCTGCCGGCCCGCTGCCGACGCAAAATGCCTTAATGGATTTTTCATGTCGATTGCACAGTGCAAATTGTGATTATATATTAAAAAAATATAAAATGTTGCTAGCTGTTATTGTAAATCCATGGTATAGATTAAAGTCAATTTTTAACATCGATCTCTACTGAAAAACTTTCAATGAAATTGGGTTTTTAATGCCTTAGTTGGGGCCTCTTGCTAAAGAGTCCGTATTTATATTCCTTGGTTGGGGCAATGCAATAACCATAGATTACTAGCTGACCCAACAGACGTCCTGTCTTAGTTTAAAATATTATATCCTTAAACTGTCTAATCTTCACTAAAGTTACACTTTTTTTCTTTCATAGGAAACTTCTGTAAATAACTAAAACCACAGAAAAGAATTAACAAAATTGGCCACTCCGTTCAGGTGTGATGTGACCAAGAAGTTGGGAATTCATTTATATTTTATTTAATTTATGGGACCGCAGAACAGCCTGCAAATTATACAATTGGCCTAACTCAGTGGCCAGAGGACAGCGACACGCCTACAACATCTATAGTGTCGATAGGCCATGGTCGTCTCTTACCATCAGAAGAGCCTTGTGCCTGTTCGCTGTCTTCTAACATAAAAAAATGAAATAAAAGAATTTACTTGCAGCTACGATCACATTGGACTTGGCGGCTAATAAAGAAAACCCAACTCGTACGAGTAGGAAACACTACTCTTTCCTAAAGTGGGTGATAACGCCTCCTTGTTGGTGATGGACCTAGAGAGGTGAAGAATAGGGCTAAAATTTAGCGGCATCGATGTGATTTAAGGGCCTGCGAATAAATTTAAACTTCAGTTACTTCATATTTTGAAATCCACTAATTTAATTAATAGATATAATAAATTGATTTTCGATTTGATATTTTAGAAGGAACTAGAGGTCAGGTATCTGCGATTCTGTGTAGCTTGTTCTGTACATTGTTGTGTATAGTAAGTAAATAATTAAATTCACTAATTTGATTAACAACTACCTATTAAAATATTTGCATACCACAAGTTGGTAGAATACGTAGAAACACCTAAATAATTTTGTAACATCTTCGTAACACTTACTTACTTTCTTCTAGTTGAGATAACCGAAACAAAAATGTTAATTATAAGACACCAATTTGCAAAGAAATAATTTGAAGATAGTGAAGAACGAGTGGGATGGGGCTGAGAGATGTCATTACTGCAATCAAAGCACGAAACCGCAGAGTGAGCCGTCCGCTAACGATGAGGGCTCTCGATAAAAATTAAAAACACGTGCAAACCCAGTCTGAGGAAAGTTTTAATGAGACTACCAGGATTGCGACTCGCTGATATAACGTGCATCTGTGCTGTGTGGGTGCTTATTCATTTCATGTTTTTATATAGATTGTGTTTTAAGGTGGACTGAAGATATGATACATATATAAAGTTGTGAGTACTTGTATAGATATACTAGAGGGGTAAAATGGGTTAGATACTGCGATGTTATTGATGATGCATGTCTCTTTTTAAAACTTATTTCCCGAAATCGTGAATATAGTTAGTAATATAATTACGATATTACAATTATGTTAAAGCCCAAAAAGCCCAAATAATCCAAATATAATAATGTCGCCTCTGTGGCCTAGCGGTTGAGTTGTTGGACTTGACTGCACGAGGTCCCGGTTTCGATTCCCGGATCGGGCAACAAAAACATTTTTTTCCAATTTTCTAATAAAAAAAATGTTGCTCGAGATTGGATATGTGCCCGGTTGACGATAGGCTTGCCACCTATCACATTGTGGGACTTAGTGTCTTCGACTAATCTGGGGGCCCTGATTGTGTCTCTGTCTACCCCTTCGGGGAAATGGGCGTAAAGATACTTTTAAAAAAAAAAACATTATTTCCAATTTTCTGCCAAAAAAATTATTTATTAGAATGGATTTCCGCAAAGTAACGCCTTCTATCAATTTTCCCAAAATTTGATCCAATGTCTTTTCGTCTTAGACCCACTAAAATAGCTTCTGCTAGTAAAAATTGTAAAACAATCTGCTTTACTTTACAACAGAATAAATAAAAGAATGACCGCATTCGGAGACGTTAATTATATTTTAATCAGTCATTAAGTGGATTTTCTTTACAAAATTGTGACTTAATGGTAGATTAAATGTTGTCCAGAAGAGCGGTCGACAGCTACTTCGAGCTAAAAATTCATGGCTGTACATTTGTGTCAAATTGAAATTATATGAAAAAATATACGTTGTTGCTGAATATTTAGCAGGTAAGAGTGCTTGCCATTAATTGGTGTCTAACCTATTCATTATAAATATTATAATGTATAATGTATCAACTTTTTTCATGTGAAAAAAAAACCGCTGAATTTCTGAGTTTTGTACCAAAAAAGTATAATTTTATCATAGTATCGTTTTTTCGATTTTCGCAGGCTTTCTCTTTATAAAAACCTTCTACTGACACAACAAAAAAAGAATTTGCAAAATCGGTTCGTCCGTTCAGGCCAAGGAAAATAAGAATTCATTTTTATGTACAAAGAATATATTACAAGTATGTTTTTTTATAAGTAATCTTCACACCTGTATTTCCGAGTATGTAGGTAGAGGTACAATGGCATTCTTTTGAAAATGACTAACGTGTTTCTAACCTCGCGGTTTTTACATCTTCACCGGACTTGGCCAGGGCATTCAAGATTAGCCGAACTTAGCCCCACTGTGTAATATGTGACAAATCTATCCCCCGTATCCCTACGATTCCCCGTACAATCCCAGGCAACATCACTTTTATTAAATAGTCTAAAAAACTATAAATCTGTTCTTGAAGTTTGTGAAAAAACATATTTCGGGTTGGGAATCAAACCTGAGACCTCAACGGCAACGCCGGCCACTAGAGCACAGAATAATAAGTACTCACGTAGACAGAGGCGAAATTATGAATGTTAATTTGTATAAGAATAACTATCCTAGCAAATTATATTCCACCCGACATTTGCAAGCACCTAATAATAGTTTGCGAAAATTAATGGTCATATTTTCCTCGCACTTTTTCCATTTTTCTCAACTTTTAAAACTGTAAACTTATAATGTCTTGAACTTATATTTTGAAATCATAATTAGAGGAATTTGTCCAGATATTTCTCGAAATGTAAGGAACACTAATTATTATAACCTCTCGTAACACTAGTATAGCCGATCTTTTACCTCGTTATCAATTAAACTTTGGAACTTGCTCCCAGTAGAAGTCAGGAAAGCCCCTAATATCAATATGTTTAAAAATATGGTTAGACGCCACTTTTTACGTTCAATTTGACTCAGTTAAAGTTAATCTGTTTTTTTATTTCATTTTTTCCTTTGTTTTAAATTAATTCTATTGATATTTTATGTGTTATATTACTTCTTTTTTTGTGTATTAAGAGCACCATCGTACAAAATTTCTTTGATTATATCTCCTTTACATAAGGTTGCCTGGAAGATATCGCTATTTTGGCGATAAGGCCGCCTTTGTGTATCACTTAGTTTTAAGTTTCTTTAAATGTATTATTTTTTATGTATTTTGGTGCACAATAAAGAGTTATTCTATTCCATTCTATTGGACTAGCCGACCCGGCGACCTTTTTCCACCTGAAAGTAACTAAAAGTATGTATGACAAAAACAAACGTTGTTTTTCCTGTTTTCCTACTCGCGTCTGTAGATTAGTGGCCCAGTATTGGCGTTGACCATAAAAGGACCCTAGTTCAATTTCTGCGTCGTGAAGCTCCTTAAATTTTTTCACTTTAATAACGATGCACTGGATTGAACATTGCGGCGCTGTCTTCAACATATCCAATCCCAGCGAAAGTTACTTTTATTTCATTGCCACCTATCACATAGTGGGACTAAGTATCTTCGGTTAATCGTGGTTGTACATTTTTCTGATTCTTTGTAAATACTGGCGTGAAGATACTTTCTTTGAATTTTATAACCTTTATCAACGATGATTAATTGATTCGTCAGACAAATTCCACTTCTGTATAGTAAACTATTTTTTTTAAATGTAATTTATGACGAAGTCCAAAAGAGTCTATAATGGCGTGGTATTCCTATACTTTTCGGGTTTCAGAATTCAGACTATGAAAATACCTACCTGGACCTGGACACATTCGTGGAACAATCTTTAAATAACATTATCAAACAAAAAATAGTAATGAAACTAGACTGCGCGCTTATAAATAACTGATATATATTATTTATAGCTATTTAATATTTAAAGTCTATCCACGACTTCGTCAGCGTAGAACCGAATTTTATAAAATTTTTGTCCTCCATTCTAGTCCTTAAAAAGAAGCATATGTTTAAAATCGGATCTAGAACTATACTATATATCAAATTTTATTAAAATAAGTTTAGTGGTTTAACGGTGAGAGCGTAACAATATTTTTTTTCAAAAACCAATAATATGTTTCCAATGATCTGTTTTAATCCCCCTAGGATTGTAAGTTTTTATGAAAATCAATTTTTCGCTGACGAAGACAGTGGCAAAAATCTAGTAAATAATAAATGTCCACAGTATTTTAGCGCAAATATTTATATCTTTATAAGATGAAAGTCTGATTTATGTACAGCTTACAGTAAACAATTTTCTTGAAAGTGAGATTATTTGATTTCTTATGATAACTGTTTTCTAGTTTTAGGACGGTCGCCCGGTCGGTTACAAAGCCTTACGTTTAAATTCAGCCCTACGTATACCTACCTAAATCAGTCCACTGGGTGGGAAGTCATCCAACACTACATCCTCCGGTGCGGGGACGCCACTCGAGGCCTATGTCCAGCTGTGGACGTCCTCCGGCTGATGATAATACCCACCTACATGTGTGAAAAGAATAGACCTTAGTAGGATAAATAGTACTTACTAAAGTTGTTTCTGTTAGTCCAGATGAATCATCTTAACTTGGTATAGATATACATACATGAGTAAATACAATACTGGTAGCATCTGACTAAAATTCGTGATGCTAGTTGCATGTTACCATTTTTTAAATTCGAAATACCGCATTAGAACAAGTGTGCTTTAATATTTGGAGCTTTTAATATAATTGTTAACATTAATTCAGAATTACGAAAAAATGAGTGTTTCCTTTAATAAATATTTATTTCCTATCTAACGTCTAATCAGTTAAAAAAATGTTGCTAATTTATCTGTAGGGATAGGGAACAAAGGCTTTCATTTCAACCAAAAAGATGCTTTATTGTTCTCAATAGCTTTCTTAGCCGCGATGCAACCCTCCCTGTGTATGGACGGTACAGCTGTAATATTTTAGTAAAATAAATGTTTAAGCTGACATATTGCTATCACCGCTGCTACAAATATACAACTGGGGTAATCCAGTTTAAGATCTAAATGTTTGGCACTTTATTTTACATTTACTAGTAATACTTTCAATTTGTTACAAACGGACATTTATGTAGTAAAAAAATATTTTTCTTGTTTCGTGCATAACTCTAGTCTTAAGTTCTGCTGAGTGCACCTAGGTGCTTTCATGAAAAAATAGCAATTATATAAAACCAAACGTCGAAGGAATTATTAAAAAGCCAAAGGTGTGATTACCTGATAATTATCAGTATTATATTATAATGTTATCAGTATATTTTTACCTACAAGCAAGGAAATCGAAAACGTAATTATAGGATACTTATAATTAATTACATGAGCCTTTACCAGCGGCTTCGCTCGCATTTAAGTCATTGAAAATTAAATTTAAATATTTCCAAGAATGTGTTCAATTCATGATGATTGGCTAACTACTTAGTTTCCGCGTGAAAGTGTAACAAAAAAATTCACCTACATTCGCCTTCATAATACTTGTATTAGGAGGGATGAAAGCGATAAGCAGTTTAAGTTCTAGCCCTGATGATGCTGTATAAGCGAAACCGGTAGGCTATTTACAAAATAATAAATTATAAGTGATACGTACAACAGTACAAGTGTTTTTTTGTTTAACAATAAGGATAAGCACACGCTTGCTCTCCTGATGGTATGACTACCGAAGCTTTTACAGTATATATGTTATAAATGTATCGCCAGACAAGAGATTGTCTGTCTAGTACAGAGGGAACTGGAACCAACACTTTTAACACGTAGTCAAAATATTTTAGGTAATGGAAATACCTAGATGCCAAATTATGTACTTAGTTATATGCATGTTTGAATCGTGTCCGAATGTCCGTGTGCAGACGGAGAATGGTTTTTTTAAATTCAATTTACGAAATGATAAAAATTAAAATAATTACGAAATGTTGAAAAATTAAATCATATTGATAATAAAAAAATACTTCCTAGTTTGAATTTCAGCTTAAAAGATTAGGTGAATTGTAGAATTATTTTTATTAATTTTCCTTGAGACCCACCTTGGAAATATAACCTACTTACAACATAGCTAACTAAATACCTATCTATATCTTTCGTTCACGCAACCCGCATGATATGCCTGACTATTAACGTAAGTCGGAAGTGTTCACTTGGCGCAATATGAACGTTTGAATTTTGCTTGAGATTTGTACAAGAGTGGGTCTTCTTATAGTTATTCGTTAGCTATTTGTACACCACAACGTTGTAGAATATGTTAGTACGAATAAGTATTTTGCAACAACTTTTAAACACACATATTCTCCCGTGTTGGTCCGGGCTTCTTTGTAGAATAGACCATCTGCCTTCCTTGCCAGGCAGCTCGTAAAAGGCGAGCAAAGGCTCACCGTCACTAACACCGTGAATTCTG